>JAKCPI010021283.1:0-12121 GCA_023213315.1 Euborellia annulipes
CTTATTTAATTTTTCTATTCTCTTTAATCTGATAAAGAGGCCAGCTTATTTTTAAAATAGACTCAATTATTTTTTTTTTTATTTTTTATTTATTTTCCTTGCTTCTTTCATTTCTCCTATAAATTATCTCTATTTTTCATATTAGTTATTTTATTTTATTTTATTTATTCTTTTTCACCCTTCCAGGGGCTTCTTATCCTGTTAAGCCCAGATAGCCCGCTGTGGCGCTTTACTTTATTCCCCCCCCCCCCTTCCATTTCATTTTCATATTTTATTTTTTTTCTTTCAATTTTTGTGGCCTTCCTAGTACTGCGCATGCGCAATGGTGGATAGGGACCCTGAGTGTGGCTCGTGTAGGAGAAAAATTAGAAGTAAGTCTGTCAAATGCTCCAAGTGTTCTCTTTTTTCACCCAAGCTGTCACAAAAATCACAAAGTGATCCAGTAAGGAGGGGCAAGGGGTGATCTGTGATAGTAACGATGACGACATCGATGACCCCGAGGCTGTTGAGGCTTGCAATGATCCTTCAGACCGGCCCGTCTTGCCCTTGTCTTTGAATGAAGTAACCAAATTGCAAGAATCGATTGTCTCCTACAAAACTGATATCATGAATATTATATCGGCTAGCACTGACATCGCCATCAAGAAGGAAGAGATTGAGTTGGCGCTGTGTTTTATTGAGCGAGCTGCCGGACAGCTGTCGACAGCCTATACTGACCTTGCTGATCTTAATTCATCCCAATCTTCCGAGTGAGCGGTTGATTGAGCGGACTCTGAGTGCCTTCTCTCGTTCACAGGCCTTCAGGCACACTGTCAGTTCCCTAGTGGATGAGTCAATCAAGAGAATCGGCACCTCAACTTCCCCAACTTATGCCAGTGTCACCAAGCAGCCAGAATCGCGCGTCGAGATCCTTCCCGGAGCCTTCGTTCCCCTCCAGAAGACGACAAGTCTTGTTATCGGACCCAAACCCGAAGCAGCAGACAAATTTCAGTCGTCAGAGGAGACTCGATCGGCTGTTTTGAAGGCTATTAATCCTGCAGAGGCCGAGATGAACGTATGGAGACTGGTCAAGTCAAAAAACAAATCAGTCCGCATTGAAGCTTCAGCGGTAAATGTGGACAAACTCCAGAATCTCCCTGCTTTGAGTGAGTGTGGTCTCGAGCTTGAAAAGGACACCAAGATGCATCCGAGGTTGCTCCATCATGGGTATCCCTTCCGATATGACACCTGAAGAGGTTCACAAAAATCCTGGTCCGCAAAACCTCGAATCGGCTGGATGCGGAGCATATCAAGATGATTTATAAGTACCCCTGCAAATGGGCGCAGCTTTGGGTCACATGTGATCGAGACCTCCCCTGAGATCAGGAATAAACTCCTTAGCAAGCCACGCACGTTTATTGGATGGTATCCCTGCCGTGTCACTGATCATATCACCGTGCTCCAGTGCTTCAGGTGTCTAAACTTCGGCCATAAAGCTGAAAAATGCAGCGCCCCGGCTCACTGTGCTTTCTGTGCGGGGAGTCACCAGATGAAAGATTGCCCCAATAGAGACAATGATCCAAAATGCTTTAACTGCCTGCAGGCGAAGTGCGAGTCTGTTGTGCACTCGGCATTGAGCAGCGAGGGTGTCCCATCCGCAGGCGGAGGATTGCGGCGAAGGTAGGACTGATTAATTATGGGTGAAACGGGCTGGGTGTCATCGCGGGTCGCGACCCTGGTCACAGGTGAGCCTGACACTATTTTGTCCTCTAGTTCCCCTCCCCTCGAGACATCTGATTCAAATTTTGGAATCCGATCCGCCATCTCGGAATTTCCTGGAGCTTTAGCTATTGGACACATCAATGCGCAGAGCCTTATATCAAGTATCGATAGCTTACGCACTTACTTGTATCAATGCCCACTTCATGTTTTGGGTGTTTCCGAGACCTGGTTGCGAGGTTCTATTCCCCACTCCCTGATTGGGCTTGAGGGTTATAACCTGGTTCGCAGTGATAGGGCTGGCAGACGGGGCGGTGGGGTTGGAATGTACATAAGATCTGATGTGAGATCCAGGGTGATCCTCGCATCATGTGAGGAGACAATCGAGTACCTCTTCGTTGAACTAGGTTTTAGTGGTTCATCGGTTATTGCTGGTGTTATCTATCGACCCCCTGCACCTTATTCTAGCATTCTCGACATTGAAGGCATTCTGGAATCTATGTCATCCCGTCACAATCATACCATTATTATGGGGGATTTTAACATTAATCTCTTGGCTCCTGATAACACCAACCTTAGGCAGCTCAGGGCTCTGACAGGCTCCTTGGGGTTCACCATCTTGCCCTCCGGCCCTACCCACTTCCCTCCTCACTCCATGCCCTCACTGCTTGATATCTGCTGGGTGCGGGATCCCTCCAGCGTATGCGGTTATAGAACTTTTGACGTTCCGGGTATATCGGCGCATTCCCTGCTTCTGTGCTTCTATAATATTCGCCATCCTAGGAACGAGACCAGGTGGTTCGAGACTCGTCACTGGGGGAGCTTATGCAGGGAAACTGCTCTTGTTAGAGCTGCCTCCGTGCCGTGGTATATGATATTTCGGCACGCAGACGTGAACCTTATGACGAATGAATTCAACTCTCTCCTACTAACCATCCTTGATGAATTAGCTCCGAGGCGGCGTGTGAGGGTGAGGAGGGAGGGCACTCGTTGGTTCAGTCGTGAGATCGGACGTGCTATTAGAGCTCGGGATGGGGCTTATGCCAGATGGAAATTGTCGCGCTCGCCCACCGATTATGAAACGTTCAGATGTCTTAGGAACAGAACGAAAACCCTGGTACGAAATGCTAGAAGGCGGGTTTTGAGAGCCGATTTAGCCCCTGATCTCCCTCCGCGAATACTCTGGCGTAATCTGAGAAGGCATGGCTTTGTTGGGGGAAGACCGCCGAATTGTTCACTTAATCCTGATGAACTAAATTCCCATTTCGCTGGCCCCTCCGGAGGAGTGTCTGATCCACCAGAGTGTCTGAATGAGACCCTTTCTAACGGTTTTTATTTCTCCTGTATCACGGAGACCGATGTGTTGAGGGCATTATCGAGGGTTGGATCCAGGGCGGTTGGGACCGATGGTGTCCCTGTGGACTTCTTGCGTCTGGTTTCCCCAGTAGTCCTCCCTGTCATTACAGCAATATTCAATTTCATCATTACAACCTCTGCATTCCCTGATTGCTGGAAGGTTGCTCGGGTGACGCCGGTCCCCAAGAATCAGAGGCCTGCTAATTTGGCGGATTACAGACCAATCAGTGTCCTACCAGTGCTCTCGAAGATGTTGGAAAATATTCTCCATGCGCAAATGGTTAAACATCTGAATGACAACAATTTTCTTGTTCCTCTTCAGTCGGGGTTTAGAAAAGGCCACAGTTGTTCCACTGCCATTCTCAGGGTTACTGATGACTGTCGTTTTGCGATAGAGAGGGATGGGGCGGCTGTTCTGGTGCTCCTGGATCTCAAAAATGCCTTCGGCTCCGTGGATCATAGTCTCCTCGTGGAGAAGCTCCACTCCTTCGGTGGATTTTCTGGTGCGGCCTGTAGGTTGATATATTCTTACCTGCACGGGCGAAGCCAATGTGTTGGGGTGGGGGGTGAAGTTTCGGGCGTCAGAGGGTTGCCGAGGGGGGTTCCTCAGGGTGGGGTTTTGTCCCCACTCCTTTTTTCTATCTTTATTAATGACCTCCCCGAGGTTATTCAGCATTGTGGTTACCACCTTTTTGCCGATGACCTCCAGGTCTACCTGGGGGCGGCGGGGCCTGGTGATGTTTCGGCTCTTAAGAGGCTCAATTCGGACATTTCCAGAATTGCCGACTGGGCAGTTAGGAATGGCTTAGAGCTTAACCCTCTTAAAACCCAGGCGATATGGCTGTCCTCCCTCCCTCCTCAGATTTCTCCGGCTCCGGTCATGGTATGTGGGGTGAGTGTTCCTTACTCTGACCGGGTTAGTGACCTCGGGATGATAATTAATGGGCGACTAACATGGGGTGACCATGTGTCGCAGATCTGTCGTAGAGTGTATGGCACACTCTTCCCCTTGCGGAGAATGGCCGATATTACCCCCGAGTGGATGCGGGAGCGATTGGTTAGGTCCCTTGTGCTGCCTCATTTCTTGTACGGAGACTGTGTTTTCTTCAACATTGATGCCCACTCCTTACGCAGACTTACGGTGGCCTTCAATGCCTGCCTGAGATACATATACCAGCTGGGTCCTCGTGATCATGTCTCGCATCTTGCGGCCGGGATTCTGGGTTTGGAATTTCCAAAATTTCTTAGATACCGTTATATGTGTTTTGTGCATGATGTCCTTGGCTCTGGCTCCCCGCCTTATTTGTGTGAGACACTGTCCTTTGGCCCCTCCGCCAGGTCTAGGGCGCTTGTCTGTCCGCCACACCGTAGGGCAATCACGTCGAACTCTTTCAGGGTTAGTGCGTGTAGAGTTTGGAACTCGCTCCCCATGGACCTGCGAATTTGCTTGTCCAGATCGCGGTTCCGGCGGGAGCTGATGGCTCACCTGGTTGATGTGCGATGACTCTTGGGGTCCCCATTTTTGATCAGTCTGCCGAGGATTATGCCGACCAAGTCGTGGTGTCTCGCCTTTCGCTGCCTGATGTCGATACTGCCTTACTTTATATATTTGTTAATGTATTAATTTCTAAATATTTGTACACAATGAGGGGCTGAAAAAGCTCTATGTACAACTTAATTTTAATAAATAAATAAATAAATAAATAATAGGCATATCGACGCTCTAATTAGCAAAGAGTCTAACTCCACTTTTTTCGAAAATCATTTTTTTTGTATTTTCTGTTGAAAAATATCTTTCTTATCTCCTTATGCCCTGCAAAGGGTAAGAGCGTAATTCAAATTTTTCAGTTCGAAAAGTTGCAGCACGAAAAGTGTTTAACAGTAGCTCTAACAATGACAATAAAATGTTTTTTGGCTCTCCTGAAAAATAAACAAAAATGGAGTTAGGCACTCTGCTAATTAGAACGTCGATGATATATGAGTATATTAATTTTTTTTTTTTCTTTTTAGTTGTGACAACTTTTATTTGAAATATTTTCTATAAACGAAATGGTAAGCAAAACGCTTTTTTTTTCAAAACCGATATGGCAGATATGTAAAAAAAAAAAAAAAAAACCGTAAAAAGAGGAATGCAATCAGATAGGAAGTCTCTATTATTAAATCATACTCCTCTATCACAAGACGTTTCGGCCAATTTTATTGTGCCATCTTCAGTTATATTAAAATCCATTTGTAGTAAAATTAATTACATTGACGTTAATTAACTAAATATTCAATTAAAATTTTTTTTTTTATTTTTAAATAACGTCACGGTAAATAATTCTTTGTTTAGCTTATATAAGTGAAGATGACAGAATAAAACTGGCCGAAACGTCTTGAATAGGCTGGCTTGGCTGCTTTCCTCTTCATTTCAACGATTGATTTCATTTTTCTTCATTATTTATAAACAAATATTCTTCGGAGTACCTGGGATAAAAAACCTGCACCCCTTGATTTTAAGATTATTAATATTGACGTCACCATCTCAACACCTCTAAAGACTGCACAGACAACGAGGGTGTTATTTTCTCTATTAAAAAGAGACTTTTTTACAGTAATTTAAAATTATTTTATTGCTATTGGGACTTGATCAATATTGAATCGTTATCTACAGATGCCGAAACTACAAAATTTCTCACATTTTTACTTTCTCTTACCTCTATATACGTTAATATATAGAGAGAGAAAGTATTGGATTCATGCCAAAAATTCAAAGTCGAGATTTTGATGGATATACACGTTTTGAGGTCCCCTGAATCCAAAAAAGTAAAAAGTGGTTTTCACAACATGATCTGTCTGTATGTCTGGGTGTCTGTGTGTGTGTGTGTGTGTGTGTCTGTGAACAAAATATCTCTAGAACGAAAAGAGCTACGAGGTTGAAATTTTATATTTAAGTTAGGCACCCCCATGGGACGTGACACGAAGCTTTTAAACAAAATCGGCCAAAAAGTACTAGTACTTTACTGATGCACTTTTTCAGTTTTTTTTTCTATTTTCTCTAAATTCGCTCCAAAAATCTGGTGTGACAAGCACAGTACACAACTTTCGATTACCGAAGGTAAGATCACACCAGATATTTTCAATTATTATGACAACAGGTTGGAATATCTATGAAACGAGATGTTTGGGGGATATCGGGGGCCTCTTTTGGAGATGCAGTTCAGGTCAGAATGTCAGTCTGTCTGTCCGCCAACTCGACTCTCTTCTGCTCCAGGAGGAGAGGGAGAGCAGGCAGGATAAGCGAATAACCTCACTCACACACTGCCAAAGGTGAGATGAAAGAGAGAGAGAGAGAGAGAGAGAGAGAGAACTCTCCTCTTCTATCTAGCCATCCATCCACTTGTTCTTTTGCTGATCCCCCCCCCACCTCTCCCCCTCTCCCTATTTGATCAATATAAAAGGGATGGGTGGGCAAACAAAAAATTGAAATTATATAATGAAATTTTTGTGGTTAAGTAAATTTAATCTTGATCTTTAAATTTTTCGTTTGTTACAGTCTCACTGTAAAGTTTTAAAAAATGCTTTATGTAAATGTTTTGCATACATGCTAAAGGGGAATTTAATATTACAATAACAAGCAATTGAATTGTTAGTTGATTTTTGAGAACTAAGCTATAGCATATTTATGCTCAGGCGCCCACATCTTGTGGGTACTGGCGACCCCGAGCTGCCCGAGCTGGGACTAGCAGTCTTTCTGTTCTTTACATGTCTGTCTCTTTCTTCTATATTTTCAACAGGCGCCAGACCGTGCGACGGGCTGGCTTGTTCTATTTCGCCTGGTTGCAACAAACCCATTCAGCCGACCCTGCGGGAAAAAGGCTAGGAAAGAAGAAGCTGTAGTTTATTTAGCTTATTCCTAATCGATTTGTAATGTGATGAAATTTAATAAATATCAAGAATAAGTGAATTGAGAGTTCAAATATGACATGACGGATTTTCTTTAGATGGCGTATCAGTAGCCTAGCTGAGGTGGGGGACACCATTCGGGATTTCTCTTAACCTATTTTAAATGTTTTCAGTTCATTTAGCTATGAAATCTGCATTATTGCAAAAAGGGAGTAACAACTTCCTTCTACAAAATATTTATAAAATGATTTTTTTTTTAAATTTTATTTTGCACGTTTGGCTGGAAGCCATTGGGTGATGGTTTTGTACAATTATCGCGAATACCAATACAAGATTTAAAAAAATTAAAAAATGTATTAATGTAGACACATAATTTATAACGTAGAGCTATCCAATCTTTATGTGTATGATCTGTCACAAGAGGTGACGGACGAACACATGGGAGAATTGTAGAAAGGAAAGAAAAAATGTAGGAGGAGCTCAATCGCCTTTCCCCTCTTGAAAATAGTAAGAATTAACGAGCGTTTTAAGCTAAAAAAAATACGAATTATAAGACGTTTTAAATTATCACGATGATTTATCTAATACGAATTATCGAGGGAATTGAAATGTATTCAATAAAAATTCGTGGGAGATTAAAAAAAAAATTGAAATGTATTTAGTATTGGTGATGGGTAGGCAGCCAGGATTAGAAATAAAACACGAAATTTTATCTCATTCTACTCGTCGACGTTTCGGGTGCTAATCGCCCCCTTCCTCAGGACCTGGTCGACAATTTTTATTAAAAAAGAAAAAAATAATAATTCTTTATTTGAAAGATTTGTTTAAAAATAAACTAATTAGCAAAAGCGATCTAATTATATAATTGAAAATTTATTCTAAGACAAGAGAAAGGAAATAACTACTATTCATTCTAATCGAGACTTTTGCTTCAACAACACCTTGTATTGAATGAAAGCATACTTGCTACTTAAAATTTACATTGTAATAAAAATGTTTAAATCACAACAAATGACATCTCTTTGTTATAATTGACACCTGCTCAGTAAGTAGCAAATGAAAAGAAGTTTCTAATAACTTCTAATATTTATGTATATTTGCAATGTATATTTTATTTTTCTAAAATTAAAATTGTCGACCAGGTCCTGAGGAAGGGGGCGATTAGCACCCGAAACGTCGACGAGTAGAATGAGATAAAATTTCGTGTTTTATTTCTAATCCTGGCTGCCTACCCATCACCAATACTATACACAGTCTCCAGCCAAAGAAAAATTTATCTTGAAATGTATTGTTTTTATACTAGTTATCGGAATTTTCTCTGGGGACCGGTACATATGTACGAATTAGCGGGAAATGCGAATAATCGGGCTATGAAATTGCGTGATTTCACAGTATTCTGATTCAAATTCAAAAAGGAGATTCAAAAAAATCACTTCTTTAGATGCCGAGGGGAATAAAGCAGTTAATCTTATAATCCTGAAGAATGAAAGGGGAACCTTCCTTCCTTAAAAAAAAAAACCTAACTCTTCGTTCTTGAGATATTTCGTTCACAGACACACAAACACACCAAGTCGCGAAAACCACTTTTTTTGATTCAGAGGACCTCAAAACGGGTATATCCATCCATCAAAAACTTGACGTCGAATTTTTGACATGAATCCAATACATTCTCTCTATATATTAACATATATAGGTAAAAGAAAGTAAAAATGAGTTCCCAGCTCAACTAGAACAACTAACAGCTCTGAAGAAGGCTTTAAAGAAACACGAAAAATTATCACTTATTAAATAATTTACATTTCTACTAGTAAATAATTTCTAAAGTTTCTCATTAAGTGTTGGGTCTGTCTAAGCTAATTCTGGGACGAGATATTCGCAACTTGATTGACTTTTTTTTTACTCTAATTTGGATCAAGTTTATTTATTATTATTTAATTATACCAAAGTTTCGGGTTTTTTATCTAAAAAAAAAAAAAAAAAATTAATTGGAAGAAGAAGGAAGAAAACGAACGAATAAGGAGAGAGAGAGAGAGAGGAGAGGCAACTGTATTGATTTGCATGATGGAATGCCTGGCTGCTAGGTTTGTGACCTGGAGAAGATGAGAAGCGTTAGACGAGTGCCTGCCTTTTTTTAATCTTTCTTTCATAAAATATTAAAAAAATAAAAATAAAAATGATCCACCCGCATCATCAATAAATAATTTCAAATGAATAATAACTTAATTGAAAATTCAATGAATGAAGAGCCGTTAAGGATTCAAAAAAATAAACATCCAGTTAAGTCCTTATTTATTTATTTATTTTTTATGAATTTTGTTTTATTTATTGAACGATGTTTAGGGTCATCTTAAGATTTTAATTAATCTGTAAATGATCCTAAATCATTGTTTAAAAAAAATAAGTTTCGTCTAATTTTAATTTTAAGATAAGAGCGGCGTATGCTCGGGATGTCTGGAGCAATCAGCGTGTGGAAAGCCCCCCCGGTACCCATAGGTACGGATGTATATAAATTATATAAATAAAATAATAACCCCTAATGGCCTCTGTAGCCGAAAAGGTTAAAAAAATAAGAAAAATTTAAACAATAATGTATTGAGAAGATGCTGGGGGGGTCCGGTGAGAATATCGTAATTCGTATTTCCGATGCTCTATTTCTAGGAAGGTGAGTATTTAATAAATTACACAGTAATTTATATTCAGAGGTTTAAGGTTCTGATGAATGCTGACAAAGCCGAAACGATGGATAATTTAGCCAACATCGTAAACAACTATAATAATAAAAACCACTGAATATAAATTACTGTGTAATTTATTAAATACTCACGTTAGAGCATCGGAAATAAGAATTACGATAAACAATATTTCTTCAAAAAAAAAAAAAAAAATTTAAGTTAAGAGAAAGAGAGTCAGGAGTTACAAAGAACCCGTTTAAGGGTGAGGCAAACAGCACATGTCCTGATGAAGGTCGGAAAAATCAGCCGAAACGTCGACATTTGTATTAAATAAAGGGGAAAAAAGAGTAATATTTTTTTTTCTTTATTTGCTTTCGGATTCCTTACCCTCAGAGGTAATTAATTATAAATAAATAAATACAATTGTTTCAGAGAAAGTTTGGTTGCCTATCTTCTAGGGGTTTCAATCTTTAGACTATGTCATAAATTTTCAACACAAAGGATATATTTTGTATTAGTGTGAGATGGGTGGATAGCTGAGTATATAAGAATAAAGAAAGAGCGAATGCAGCTATTTGTATTTCGTTTATTAGGCACTTCAAGCCGACGTTTCGGTCAGATTTGCGACCATCCTCAGTGCTGAACTGTGTCAATAAAACTCCTCAAAAGTCAAATGGCGTAATTGTGTAAAATATTTATTGCTATTTAATTAGGAGCATAGCCATGCTATTTAATTAGGAGCATAGCCTATGCTCTTTCTTTATTCCTTACTACAGGATATATTTTGGATTAGCTTTAAAAGTATACCAATCATCTCTATACATCAATGGCGTATATAAGCAGGCACGGCCCCCTTCGGAATAGATCAATTACAAATATACCATGGAGTGTGTGTAAAACCCTAAACCCCAAGGGCAAATAAAAAAAAAAATTTAATTAACATTGTCTCTGAAACTACAATACTTGACTTATTTTCAACCCTTATTTGTTTTTTGTTTTTTTATTTAAGGTTTTTTTCGGCATCGAAGGCCATTCAGACTCCGTCCCTATTTATTTTGTAGCAAATTCAATTTAAATAAATTCTGTCGCTTGGGACGGGATGCGAACCCTCGACCCTTGGTACAAAAGGCAAGCACGTTAACCCCTATACCAAGGCCCAAGGGCCCTTGATTGGTTCTAAGAAAATTTGCAAATAAATTCAATTCCCTTTTAAAAATCGTAAATAAAATATTAGAAAATTAAGAGGCGAATAAGTAAACTTTTGAGACTAAACACTTTACATAATTTTTTCAGATGATGTAGGTTGTAGTATAGGGTAATAAATTTCCATTCCTTGTCCATATTCTTTGTAAAATTTATTTGTTATTTTATTTTTTTTTAAGAATATCAATAAAATAAAATAAAACGGAATCATTATCTCATGCATGGAATGTCATTAGATTTATAATTCAAGTGGGCAGGCAGTTATGTACGAGACACTGACGAGCTATATCTCTTTGCTATTAAAAATCCTTAAAATATGTCTCGTTAAAAGATTTTTATTAATGTTCTTTCTCAAAAAAAAAAAAAATAAATAAATAAATAAATAAAAAAATTAAAACTAGTTATCAAGTCGCCATAAGGTGTCTAACTAGAGAGCAATTTTTCTAAAGAAAAAAAAATTTATATTTTGCGTCCTTTTCGGGTTTTTGATTTAATTTTCATGAGGAAAATCCAATTTTTAGATACAGATTCAATGTCAACTGCCAGGGAATTTTTATACTAATAGCTCTAGAAATTATCTATAGAAGATTGAACACGCTGATCCCTCGGGGTATAACTAAAAAAAAGACATTTTTCTTTTTTTCGTTCATTATTTCAAAATCTATTCAGTTTTAGAAAAAATGTCAAAGAATATAAACTTTTTAAAATAGGGTAATTTATCATAATATGACAAAATATTTTTTTTTTTGAAAAAACA
Source organism: Euborellia annulipes (assembly GCA_023213315.1). Taxonomy (NCBI): domain Eukaryota; kingdom Metazoa; phylum Arthropoda; class Insecta; order Dermaptera; family Anisolabididae; genus Euborellia; species Euborellia annulipes. Next base: position 11,572 of record JAKCPI010021283.1, read on the forward strand.
TTTTAGGTAAAGTACTACTTTCAGGTGAAGTATTTACTCCAGATGAGAAATCTACATTTTTAGTGCAAGGAGTAATTATATACCAAATTCCATCGCTCAGGCTTGGTTTTTAAGCAATCGTGTTCACATACACACAGCACACACACACACAGACATAATTCCAAAAGAATATTTGAGAAAGTTTTGAGCAAGTCATTTCCGATTGATTTTTACTTTCTCTTAGCTCTATATATATATATTAATATATATACGGTAGAGAGAGAAAGTATTGGATTCATGTCAAAAATTCGATGTCGAGATTTTGATGGATATACACGTTTTGAGATCCCCTGAATCAAAAAAGTGGTTTTCGCGACATGGTCTGTCTGTCTGTGAACAAAATATCTCAAGAACGGAAAGAACTAGGAGGTTGAAATTTTATATTTAAGTTAGGCACCCCCATGGGACGTGACATGAAGCTTTTGAATAAAATCGACCAAAAAGTACTAGTACTTTACTGATGCACTGTTTCAGTTTTTTTTGATTTTCTCTAAATTTGCTCCAATGATTT
>JAKCPI010021284.1:0-19741 GCA_023213315.1 Euborellia annulipes
CTTCATACAGGGGTTGCCCAAAAATTAAAGAAATTATTAAGAACATTAGAGAAAAAATAGCAATAAATAGCCAAAAAAGGAAAAAAAATAAATCAAATTAACAGATTCGTGGACCCAAGCAAAAGCTATGCCAACGTATCAGCCAACCAAACAACAAACCCCCCAAACAATCCAAATACAACAAAAACAAATAATACATCCTTATTAGAATTTCAGACAAAAATAGAAGCGCAACTAAATAAAATGTGTGCTGCCATACAAAAAAATTCAGAAAACATTAATGCACTATTTAATTTACTCAGCCCCCTCGCAGGAAATGGAATCTAAAAACGATATAGACCCAACCAACGCGCACGAAAAAATTATTAAATTAAAAATAGCCCAAATAAATGTAAACTCAATAATATCTAATGAAAGAAGGGCAAATCTGTTAGGCATGCTCCGAGAGCAAGATCCGGACGTAGTACTACTCTGTGAAACAAAACTTAACGACAAGCACAAAATTCAATTTAAAAAATATAAAATCATTAGGAATGACCGAACCAACTCCAACCAAGGGGGAGGAACAGCCATTCTAATAAAAAAAGAAATCAAAATCAAAGAGATAATTAATTTAGAATCAACAGACAAAAAGTTAATAGAAAAAACAATAATAAACCTAGAACTAAAAAATAACAAAAATTTTTACATTGTATCAGCATACGCACCAGGATCAGAGTATAAAAATTTTATTAAAGAATTTAAAGAAATATTTTTTGAATTAAAGCTTCATCACTCAAACAATTATTTTATCATAGGAGGAGATTTTAATGCCAAACACCAACATTGGAAAAATTTAAATAATAATAATAGGGGGACGAAATTGGCACAATGGCTAGAAGCAGAAAGCCTCTATTACAAAACAGAATTATATCACAGCGAAAACTCCATCGTACCCCGCAGGGGGGTCATATTTAGACATACTTTTAATGGATACGAGATTATCAATTAACAACAAAATTAAAGATAAAGAAGTTCCCACACTCTTTTATGACTCAGATCACAACGGACTAATAACCGAGGTAATCCTTGACCAGGTAGACCCTTTAGAATTAGGCAGACAACAAGACATTGACCCTTTTAACTATAGAAAGGCAAATTGGAAAAAGTTCAAAAACCTTTTAGAAAAAAGAGAGGACCTGAACATTTCCCAATTCTTAAACATAAATAATAAAAACGTCAATGACCACCTGGAACGAATTAACGAAGACATAAGAGAGGCAATGAATGAAGCGATTCCTAAAACTAAACCCCAAAATTCTATGGAGGTTTATATAAATGCAGAAATAAAGAAACTACATAAATACAAAAGCTTTTTATTAACTCAACTAAACAAAAATTATAAAAAATACCAAGATCCAGAAAATTTAGAATATATTAACTATAAAAATCTAATAAAAAAAATTAAATACCAATTGAAATTAGAATTTAATAAATCAATTAGTAACTATTGGCAAAAAAAAAGTAGAAAACATTAGACACACCGAAACGGATATGTTTCCTCAAATTAATAGAATCTTTAGACAAAAAAATAAAAATTCATTGCCTGCCTTAGTGAAAATTAAAGCCGATCATGAGAAACTATTAAGAAATATCCAAATAGACCCAACCACGTTAGAAAGAGACAGAGAAAATAACTTTGTAGTTAAAAGGGAAAAAGACAAACCGAATGTAATAGGGGCTTTCTTTGCAGACATACATTCACAAAACCAGCACATGGGAAAAACGGGACTAAGTAGGATCATTGAAAAGGAAAATAAACAGTTAGAAGAAGAAATAACACGAAATAGGACAGCAAACGGCACCATTTGCACATTCAATCAAAACAACCCTTCAATGGAACCAACAACAAATATAAATTATTTTACACACTACAACGAAACAAAAAAAATTTTTAAAAAATTAAATAATAAAAAAGTCCTTCGGACACGACAAAATACCTAACATAGTCTTAAAGAATATCCCAAAAAAATATATAAAATATTACACGATCCTTTTCAATAATTTGCTGAATAACTGTTATTTCCCAAAAGACTGGAAAAAAGCCAAAGTAATCCCTATCCCTAAAAAAAATAAAGACGCTTCGCTCCCAGCGAACCTTAGACCAATCTCCCTCCTTCCTAATATAAGCAAGGTGTTCGAGGTGATTATTAATAAGAGGCTTGTCCAATACTGTGATATAAATGACATAATACCCGAATACCAATTTGGATTCAGGTTTAGACACTCGACAATCCACGCACTGACCAAATTTACATCTGACATAAGCAGGTCACTTCTCTCCGGGGAGGTTGTTGGAGCATGCCTGATAGATATAGAGAAAGCCTTTGACACCACATGGCGAGAAGGCCTCATCTACAAAATGATAAAAAAAGGATTTGACCGCAACATGATCAAAATGGTATATGACATGATAGGAGAAAGATCCTTCTTCGTCGACAACGGCTCTGCTTATTCAAACGAATTCGCAATGAAAGAGGGCCTTCAACAGGGAACTGTAAATTCTCCTCTTTTATTCAACATTTACATAAGCGATCTAATGTATATATTCAACATCAACAAAGACAAAATGAAAAGCGCACTGGCATTTGCTGACGATTTAATTATCTACGCGTCCGGGAGAAATTGCTCACTTATTCAAAAAAATCTGCAAAATCTATTTGAAAAAATTTACGATTATTATAACACATGGAAATTAAAAATAAATCTAGATAAGTGTGAAACCATTCTTTTTCGGCCTACTCTGAGAAAAACAACAAACAGTTTTAAAAAAATTATAAAAACTTCAAAATTGAAATAAACAATAAAACCATCCCACATAAAAATCAAGTAAAATATTTAGGCATAAACTTCGATGATAGATTACATTTTAATAAGCACGTAGAAATACAACAGCAAAAGGCCAGGGCGGCTTTCATGATACACAAAAATTTATTTTACAATAAATACTTAGATCCCAAAGTGAAATTACTCTGTTACCAGCTCCTTGTAAGACCAATAATTACTTATGGATGTAGCATCTGGTTCAATCAAAGCGCGAGTGTAATGGAGAGGTTGAGAGCCTTCGAGCGGTCATGTCTCAGAGCATGTCTGGGACAATATCGTTCGGCGGAGTCTGGATATCTACATTACATTAGTAACAAAAAAATATACGATTTAGCAAACATAAATAGGATAGATTGCTTCATAATCAGGCTAATTAGAGATTATTATCTAAATGCATCGCAAAACACAAGAAACAGTCTGATATTTGGAGCAATATATCCTAACGAATTGTATTTCGAAGAAACATTAAAATCCGGACACATCCCCCCAGAAGCATTTATATATTTAGATAACAGAGGCTACATCCAAGATGAAGATGGTATTCCTATTATATACCACATATTTCGGCATAAAAAAAATAAAAAAATTATCTACGAACCCCACCTAAAGGGCTCCGACCCGGATCGCAGGTGGCGGTTCAACATGGATATCCCAATTAAAGACACCAAGGAGCTGGTAAAAAAGAAAAAGAAATATTTCTGGATTCAAGAATGGTAGAAAATAATTATATATGAGCTTAGAAATAATCGGAGGTGTCCAACCAATAAAGTGTCCAGAGAAGTGAAAAATCTCACAAGTGCTAAATTAGACAGATAAAGTGACAGGACACATTTCTTCTTTTTTATATTTTTTTTTTATTTTTTATTTTTATTTGTTTTTTTTTATTTTTATTCATTTACTTTGTTATTTGTTATATAGTTAATAAGTTTAGGATTAGGTTAGATTTAAGTTTAAAGATGTTACAGCTAGGTTTACTTTAGCCTTTCCTAGCTGAAGGACAATATAGTACAAAAACAAAAAAGAAAAAAGATAAATGTATATAACGTTTGATTATGTCTGTTTGACAAAAAAAAAAAAAAAAAAAAAAAAATCCAAAAGCCGCGAGATCCCCAAAGGGACACAGGCTGACTCTAATAATAAGTAAACAATTGTTTATTATTGTAAAAAAAAAAATCTGTATATATTTTGATGGCTTGAATAAACAACTTATAAAAAAAAAAAAAACCTAACGGGTAGAGGAGAGGATTAGAAATCCAGGGATCCCAAGTTCAAAACCTGGGTTGTCTTTTTTTTTTTTTTTTGTATTATTTATTATATAAAAAATAAATTTTATATTTTATTATAAAAATATTTTATTTATATTTGCGACATATTTATTACATATTTATACAGAAAACAATGAATAATAAGTCAATTAGATATATAAATGAATAATTCAGGGGCGTATATAAGGGGGAGGTCGAGGGGCCGAGGGCATATACCGTACATATATAGAAATATAGAGCCAATAATGGGTCTCGCCCCCCCCCCGAAATGTTTGCGCAACTCCATAGCGCGAAAATGTTGGCTCTACAAAAGAGGAAATGTTCCGCGAACGGCGAATGAAGAAAATTTTGGTTTCGCTGGTGGCAAAAACTTTGCGTCTAAAAAAAAGGTAATATTTTTTCGGACATATATACAATATATCTAATTGATTTATTATTCATTGTTTTCTGTATAAATATGTAATAAATATGTCGCAAATATAAATAAAATATTTTTATAATATAATATAAAATTTATTTTTTATATAATAAATAATACAAAAAAAAAAAAAAAAGACAACCCAGGTTTTGAACTTGGGATCCTTGGAATTCTAATCCTCTCCTCTACCCGTTACGCTATCAATTGTTGTTGTTGATATGCTTTTCTTTGAGCCTTATAACAATCCTTTTCAGATTTTAAAATTTCAGATGAGAAAAAAAATTGTTACAGGGCTCATTGGACGAAAAGTTCGATCAGGATACAAATATTTTTCAGTATAGATTCACCAAATAAAAGGAGATCAAAATCGGTGACGAGTCAACCGTGTACTCTCCTTGTAAGTATAAATGATATAAATATTCTTAGTACCTTGTAGTGTTCGAGGGCGTCGATGGCTCTGGCATAGCCCTCCTGATTATAGACGCAGAGAGCGGATAGGAGTTCGAGAACTTGCTTCTTGACAGTGACATTGCTCGTATCGAGGGCTGAAAAATAATAGAAAGAATGTTCATTAAATAATGAAATTCACTTGTCACTTGCAGACAAGGGCGTCCGCAGGATTTTTTGCAGGGGGGGGGGCAAATCACTTCCAGATAAGTTAAAAAAAACGTATTTTGATATTAATAATATTATACATCTCTTAGTATTTAAAGCTTTCTCACCGCGGCAAGGTGGATGTATACTGTGAAAGATTTTTTTGTATTTTTTTTTTGTTTTATACATTTTTTTGTACCATTTTAATTTTCCAGGGGGGGGGGCAAGTGCCTGGTTGCCCCCCCCCCTGCGGACGCCCATGCTTGCAGATAATCAATAACACATATTACGATATAAACAATAAATATATTCCAGATCAAAAGGATTTTTCTTTAGACCCAAAAGTTTTTTTTTTTTGTTCCATCAACAAGTGTTTATCATTAGTTTATACTTTTAAAAATTTAATTAAAATAAATCTATGAAGTAGACAGAGTAGAAGTTATTGGGATTCGTTCTACTAGATTGAAAATGAAAAATGAACACTTGTTCTGAAGTGATTACTCTAAACACAATCGTCATAAGTATGTTAGTGTCGATATTAATGGCCAAAAAGACTACTGCTCATATCTGACATTTTCAAAAGGACCGCTACTGAATCATATTTTAAAATATTCTATCTTTAGTTAGAAAAAATTATAGCCTAACATATAAAAAAGTTTTATTTTAAAGTTAAGATTTTTTATTAATATAACTTTTTTTTTTTTAATCCTACAAAAAATAATAAGTAATCATTAAATTTTTATATATTTGAATATTGCAAAAGGAAGTATAAAAAAAATAATGTCAGTCAGCAAAAATAATTGAATTTGCTTATTTTAATAATTATTATTTGCTCTTTAACTCGTTGGACTTAAACTGTCGTTTATAATAATGATGATTGAATAAATCATATACTATAATAAATAACAGTTCGAGGAAAGAGAATAGAAGATATTCTTGATTGGAAATTAGTTGTTGACATTTCAATTGTGGCACCGAGTGAAATTATATATGCAAAAAGAGTTTTCTCTCATGTGTTATAAATATTTAATACATAAATGGTTATTAATAGAGACCGGACAAAAAAGCATAAAAAAATGGAAAAAAAGTGCTTAAAAAAGCATAAAAAACTTGAATAAAAAGTTGTTAAATAAGCATAAAAGTTTAAAAAAAAGCATCTCATAAGCAATTTTTACTCATACCAATGGCGTATACTATTTTTTTTTTAAATAAACTAAATTTATTCCGCGCCGCCCTGCGAAAAATTTTGTTTTCGCGGAACCAAATTTTTTCACTCTGCGGAAAATTTTTTTTTTACAGGGCTATATTTTTTCGCACTGCGGGTTTTTTTTTTTTTTTTTTTTTTTTGGGAGGGGGGGGCGGGCCCCCTCCCCCCCTTATATACGTCCCTGGTGTATGTGTGTGTGAATGGGAAAAAGTGTTTTTTAATAAAAAAAAAAAAAAAATTATAAATATTCGTAAAATAAGTTAAAATAAGCACGAAAGGGAAAAAAAGCATGAAAAGTCAAAAAAAGCAAAAAAAGCATAAAAAATGCAATCTCAATACACTTAGTTTTTCCTAATTCGTGTAGAAATTAAATATCTAATGGCTGCTTATAAAATTGAGCAATAAGCATTTTGCTTAAAATCCGGTCTCTAGTTATTAATATTATAAAATCGACCTTTATTTCAATGCTGAAGGTCTTTTTTATTAAGAATAGAAGAAATTCAACTAATTTGGCACTTAACTTTTAATGGAAATTTGATCTAATGTTTTTGCAAATTTCATATTAAAGACTTCTTTTATATTATTACTGACTTAATATATTATTATGTATTTCAGATGATGTAATATTTTAAAATAGAATTTAAAATCGCGGTTTTTTTATTGTTACGAGCATAACAAAAATTTAAATATTGAAATTATGATTCAGCGTTTGAGCATATTTTAATAATTGCAAAAGAAAATTACAATACTTTCTCTTTATATTCTATACGAGAAAGTAAAAAGCCTGGAAAGTATTTTTTTAAGACCCTCTTTAGCATTGGACTCCATTTAGATTCTGGGAATTTTTAATAAATAGTCAACATAATTGAGACAATAAATCTATCTTGTTTGATAATGCAAGGATCAGAGGTTTATATCTGAAGTGAGATAATGAATATTTAGTTAGAAATTGAAATAAATGTCGATCCCGAAATTTGAAATTAAGGTGCCATCCAAGCAAGGGCGGATACAAGGGAAGGGGTAAAGGGGGTAAATACCCCCCCCCCCCCCCCGAGATTTGAGAAAAATAGTTTTTTGGCAATACAATTTTATTTTTAATATAAAATTTTAAAAATTAATGCTTATAAATTTGATTAGTAATTATATATATATTTTTATTTTTTTTATTTTATTTATTTTTGAAATTCCTATCGGGATCCCCGTTTATTTACCCGAGGTGCTTATGTGTACGGAGACACACACCTCAAACCCAACCGGCCTCTGGCCGTAGCCATCTACCGGCACCCCGTGAAGTTACATCATTTCCTATATCTAGCTCCTCCTCCTGCTCTCTCGTCTCTAGCTAGTGAACTAATCCTTATTTCTGGTTCCAACCGGCTCCTTATATCCAACCTCTTCTATGCTATGGAGGATGTCCTAGTTGAGGAGGGACTCCCTCAGCACCGGCGTGTAGCCTACTCCTTTCGAAGAATGCATCACTGAGAGGGAACCTTCTTTACGTCCCTTCCACAGGACGGGATGCCACAGCAACTCCCTCTCCTCGTAGAGTTGCCTGAGGGCTATTGTGGAAAGATCCTATATTCCAATCCAGGGCTTGCTTGAGGATTTGTTTACATTAAATAAATATTTTTATTTAATGAAAAATCTTGCATGCTAAGGATTTGAACAGGGATCTTCTTTGCAGAAGCTGACACCCTAGCTCACTACACCAGCGAGCCCTCTATTATATATATAGTAATATATGTAAACAAGTACAGAATGCACCTTTAAATTACCAAAAGTAAAAAAAAAATTGAGTACTATGCGACCAGTCACACCAGATTACATGGATGGATAATGAATATCTGTAAAATACAATATTTGTAAAAAAAAAAATCCTAGGTCAATATTTTATGTTTAAATTGTAAAAAATTAATATGTATGGCGGAATAGTATATAGGCTATTGTAGTATTTTTATTTTTATAAAAAAACTCGTTATCATATGTATAATATATTACTAAAATATTCTAAAAGGAATTTCTCATTTCGTTTTTAATGATAAAAAATGAATTAATATGAAAAAATAATGAGGCTGAATATTTTGCAAATTGAACACGTGAGTTTTTTTTTTTTTTTTTTAAGAAAGAAATAAAAATCAAGAGTGGCGCCAAGACAACTATTTAAATAGGAAATCACCTAATCAAATATTTTATTAAATTATCAATTATGACCATTATTTCGCAAAACTAATTTAAATAAGAACAAAATTTCTCTTCCATTCGGCATATAAGGGTCTAATTCATTAAGAAGGCAGACATTCCTATAAAAGGAGCGGATTTAGGAAAGAAATTAATAAATAATATCTCGATTTTATTTTCCATTCTCTTTCTTTATATAATTATATTAAAAAGTCCCTCTGAATTCCAGAAAGGTTAAATTTTAGGGCTAATTAATTCTCAATAGGATAGGTTATATACCCAATCTGAGAAGGCCATCTCAAGGGCATTTTAGTAGCTGGTTGAATAACCTTAAAGGAATAAATTTATTATACTTTTTAAAGTAGCTGTCTCTTGACCAAAATTTTGCGTAAAAAAAATAGTTTTTATCGAAAATTTCCAATTAAGTTACCATCATCAACCATTGAAGGTATTAATACTATATAGATCAAGTTCAATGAATTTTTGCATATACAGAGTATTTAGAATTAAATGAAAAAAAGAGAATATAGTCCGTGTAATTTAGTTTTATTTACAATTCTATAGGAAACGTTTCGATCTTTGGCTGGGAGTCTTCGAATGGGAATATTTCAATATGGCTAAAAATATCTCTTCATTCATTAATATTAATATAATAAATAGTGTATTTATCATATTTTATTAATGAAAATTAAAAGCGTATTATTAAAATATAAATTCCTTGATAGCTTCTGATTCATTCATTCATACATTTAGTGAAAGGAGTTATTTGTTTATTTTCGAATACATATTAATAGGCCTATCAATAAATGAATGAATATTTCGTATATTATGCATATCCGGTTTTTGAACTGATATCCGGTTACGTGGGGGGCGCCAATTTTCTGCCAATTGCGTAGCTGATGAACAATGAAAACATTTACATTTTTATATATGTATATTTTATTGTATACATTTAGGAGGTGCCAGCATCCCACTTTTGTCTGTTCTCGTTTTTTCAACTCGCCAGTCGTGAGAAATACAAATAAGTCCCGAAGACGAATATTTATTATTTATTGGAAGTTCAAAGTAGGTCAAGGATATCAAATAGTTGGCGTAGGTTGGAAACTATTAATATTATTATAATGAAAACAGATGGAGAGTGTCAAATAACAAAAATTATAAAGAGCCAGGAAGTTTTTTTTTTTTTTTTTTTTTTGTTAAAAAATACACTCACACTTTTTCCCATTCACACACACATACACACAGGCTTTTCGGCAACTTAGGCCATTTAAGACTTTAAACGATAACCGTTTTTATGAAAATAAATATACTGGGGTCCAGGTATTCTTATTTAAGACATTTGGTATCCAAATGTCTTAAATAAAATCATCGGACTGCCTGGGATCCGAACCCGCGACGTTCGGTATAGAAGCTAGGCACGCTACCAACTATACCAAGCCCGAGGGCAACTAGGAAGCTAAAATACTAAATATTAAATAGACCCCTGGGCCAGAGCACAGTAGTAAAGTTCCTCCCTCTTGTGCTAGGGGTCAAGGGTTTGCATCTCGTCTCATGCAACAAAATTTATTTCAATTGAATTCGCTTCCAATCAATTGAAATAAATAGGGACGTGGTCTAAAAGGCCTCCGATGGCGAAAAAACCTTATATTAACAATAAAAATTATATCTATTTAAAAAAAAATATATTTATTATCTATTTAAATATTTACTTACTAACGTGTTAGTACTCTTTGTCCTATTTTGATTAAAAGCTTATTTTCACGGCCTAGGGGGCGGGGGCGGGGCGCCTAACTTGAATATAAAATTTCAACCACCTAGCTCTTTTCTTGAGATATTTTGTTCACAGACAGACATACAGACCATTTTGAGAAAACTACTTTTTTGGATTCAGGGGACCTCAAAACGTGTATATCCATCAAAATCTCGACATCGTACAGTGGTAGAGTTCTTGCATCTTGTCCTTGGACCGCATCTCATTTCAGAGGAAAGAAAAATTAAGTTAGAGCATAGAAAAATTAACATTTTCAATCCTGGCTACTGTGGATTATAATAATAATTTTTTTTTTTTTTTTTTTTTTTTTATGTCAATATTAGTTAAGATTAACAGCTGAATCGATTATTGTTTTTAGTAAAGACCTGTTTGGAGAATGTTTAACTAAAATTGGTTCATTCGATCTGTATCCCGTTCCAGTTTTGCCAGGTTGTTTGTCTGCCGACTTGAGAGCCTTTGTCCATCCGAGACTCGGGTGATTCAGACTCCAGCCAAACCAAACCAAACACAAAACAGGTACAGCCACATTTCACGGTCCGCGAATATCAATTAAGGAGAAGTCGTTTTTTGGACCCACCGGCTGATTTAATGATTTAATGATCATCAAGTGAAATTTTCCAAAATTAGTAATTCTCACACCTTCTCGATTTTTTGAATCTCTCGTGGAAAAATGCACATTTTAAATTCACCTTGACTTAAAGCCAAAAAAAAAATAAAATAAATAATAAACGAATAAGATTGAATTAAAAAAAAAAATGTCAACAACTAATTAATAATCGGTGACCTTCAGGTGGTTTTAGAATATTTTTTTAACTCCGTATGTCAAATTAGAGTAGATTGAATGCATAGGCTCTAATTAGTATGTCAATCTTACTCTCTTTGAAACATAAATGAATTATATGAAAATAAATAATATTTTCCTTATTAAATTATTTTTTTATTAAAGAAAAAATACAGGTATTTTTAAATTTAGTATTTATTTTGCTGTATGCATGTGACATGCATAGATATTCGAAAGGTAAATCTCCCGAATGTTTTTTTCACTGTTGGGTTATTTTGTTAACGCCCGCACCCACAAACAAACAATTTTTTTAGACTCGAGAGATTTTAAAACGTAAGAGAAAGTAAAAATAATCTTTAAAGGAATATGATCCCTTAAAAAAACAGACTATTATTATAGAATATATATTTGTATGCCTCTTATATAATATGAGATATGGAAATTGTTTTTGAAAGAAATCTATTATCATTTTGGATTTTTCATTAAATAATTTTCGAAGGTGGAGGCGGGGGGGGGGGAATAAATTTGTTCAATTTGGGGGCTGGTCAGGCCATTAAATAGTGTAAAGTTGATACGTTCTAGTTTTCATTTACCTGTCTAATTACTGTAAGTAAACAAGTATATTTGTACATATTATAATTAATTTATTTTCTAAAAAAAAAAATGTGTGCCCTCTAAAGCTTTTTACTTTCTATTACCTCTATATCTGTTAATATATAGAGAGAAAGTAATGGATTCTTGTCAAAAATTCGATGTCTAGATTTTTATGGATATATGCGTTTTGAGGTCCCCTGAATCCAAAAAAGTGGTTTTCGCGACATGGTCTATCTGTCTGTATCCAATTTAAAGCATGAAGAAATTGAGCTAGGTGAATTGAAATTTTATATTTAAGTTAGACACCCCCTTGGAGCGTGAAAATGAGCTTCTAAACAAAACCGGCCAAAGAGTACTAGTATTCTACTGATGTTTTCAGTTTTCAGTTTTTTTTCTCGATTTTCTCAAAATTTTGATTAAAATTCAAAAATCAATTATTTTTTAGATCCTCTTTCAAATGTATATTCTCATTTTGCTCTCAAAATTGTTTGAAGCATACTTTACTCTTGAATTTCATAAGATAGAAGAAATGGTTGCCATGGTGACAAAATATAAATATTTTTTTAAATTTTATATCTTGAATTTTAATATATCGGCGGAAAAAAAATCTGGTGTGACAAGCACAGTACAAAACTTTTTCTTACCAAAGGTAAGAGAAAGTTGTGTGCTGTGCGACCAGTCACATCAGAATTTTTTTTCATTATTATTTATATTCACTTATTTAGAAATCATAGCTGAAAAAAGTCCAGATGAATAAGAATGCTGTTCTTACACAAATCACCAGAATAATTTATTAAGAAATATTTTATTTCTTAAAAAATAATATAATCAAAACACGATCAAAAATAATTTTTTAAAGTAAATAAATAAGTTCATATATAGTGAAATATATATCTCCTTGAAGGCTTGATTTAAATATAGTAAAAAAAAAAAAATTCGAATTCTCTACTAATGACTTGAATGTTGTGAGGTACCTCCTGCTCTCTCATTGGACTCTTGTCCTTGGTCCAGTCTGTCTCATCCGGGATGCGAACCGCATCTTGTCGCTGCTTTTCGCGGCACCTTTGTGGCCTCCGAGATGCTCTTCTTATTCTTCATATCTCAAATACTTGAAATTCACAAAGTTACCCTATTCAGGTTGGCATAGTTGGCATTGTAACTACTGTCAATCATATTTTTTCACTCGATCAAATTATTTAAAAAGTAAAGAGTGATTTTATTAAGGAGATATACATGTAATAATGGTTTAAGCGATGAATATAAATAACATTATGGAATATTTCATATCATCTGTCCAATTGGAAATGTCCATCAGCTCTAGTCACTTTTTTGGTGGAGGCTAAACATGTTTTTAAACATTTTATTTAAATTTTATGGTTTATTTAATTAGAAATGAAAATTTAATTTTTTTTTTGGACTATGAATATAATAGACAAATGTAAACAAAATTCTTTCTTAATTAATAGAGCGATTAAATCAAAAGAAAAACTTATGATCTCTATATGGGCAATAATCTTTTAAATTTATAGGCCTTTTGGAAATGTATATATTTTTATTAATCCATTTTAATATTGGTAGACAGTTAGAGCTTCCGTTTGGCGCATTAATGATCTGAATTGAATTCTTAATTAATTAAGATATTTTAATTATTACCAAGAGCTCTCTATCTCATTAATGAAATGACATTTATAGTGGGACTTGCGGCTACGCCTTAGGAGAATGGAAATGATAATAATAGGCCACAGAAGAAACACTGCCTCAGGTAACTTGTGGTCTCTCACTTAAACATCAAAGGGGATAACAAAATTAAGATGGAATAGTCTAAAATGATTCCTGGATGTCAAAAATTATATTTAAACAAATATAACAAAAGAAAAAAAAATTTTTTTCTCTACCATCATCAACAACATTTTAAGCCGGTAGGCCTGGCAAGAAGAATGAACAACAGCCACCAAGATCAACGTTGATAAGCAACGCCAAGCGGTGCTGAAAATAGGGATAGGTGGCCCCCGAAAAACAAGACCGTTGAACGCCCGCCGGAAGCCATCGATACATTGTATTTAATATATTTACATAATAAATGTATAAAGTCAAATGGCCTCAGCAGCCGAAATGACTTAAAAAAAAAAAAACATTTTAATTTTAAAACTAATCTGAAATATCCAATTGTTCGTCTTAAAAAAATTTATAACTTTAAAAAGCTAGAAACATACTTTTTTAATTATTGCAATATCTAATAATTCTCAGAGGTCAGAATTTTCAGTAGACTATTAGACATATTTGAAATAATTAAATATAGAAGGCTTCCAACAAGAATTCTGCAGTCTTACTCCTCGGGGGCACTTATCCCGATTTGCAGCATTGATTGGTCTTGATCTTGGCAAAATATTCTTCTGAAGCAACTTTTTAAATAAAGATTTTACATAAATATTTATAAGAATTATTGTGATTCACTTCTTTAATAATAATAAATTAGAAATGAAAGAGATATAAGCTTAGTTTTCATGCGTCACAAGCTTTAGTTTGAAAAACTTGGCTAGCCTACTTTCTCATAAATATAACAAATAAAAAAAATAATCCTTTTTTTAGTGTAAAATGATTATAAATACTACTATCATATATATCGTAAGATCAAATCTTCTATCTTGACCTTATCTTATCCCGATGTGGGGTCGGCAAAATTAATTTATAAAGAAACGAGACCGAGAGAAAAAAAGTCCCACGACCTGACGCTTGATATGAAAAAAGGCTGACATATGAAAGGAAGAAATGCCAGTCTTAGCTCGGGCAACTCGTGGTCGCCAGCCACAAGAAGTGAGCCCCTGAGTGAATATTGTAAGATCAAATAATCCTAAAATAAATTACTGTAGGCCTAAATGCTAGATTAAATTTATTCTAGCAAATCTACGCACAAATCTAAAGATGGTTCAAAACCATTTATAAATGTTTATTACTGATAATTTCAAGGTTTACTTTTCGATTATAATATGTAAATTAAAATTTGAAAAAAAAAAAAAAATACATATTACTTCGATTTTTAATTAAACAATTTTCTTTAAAAGGAAAAGATAGTCTATATTTTATATATAATATTGATCAGCACTTTATAAAAGTTATTCCTTGTTATTTTGGTCCGCTGAAAAGGGTAAAGGGAGGAGTACAGCACAAAATTAATGGCAACATTAAAGTTGAAAAACTTGACAAGAGCGAATTTTGTCAAAAGAACGTTCATACTTCCTGCTCTCTTTGGTTACGCCCTGTCTCTATATTTATTTTTTCATGAAATGTTAATTATTACCAATCGGTAAAAACATTGTAATCATACCAAATTTAATATTGGAAGATTTTGATGGATGAGCACAAATTAGAATGTTTACACCAACATTTTCTATATTCACGCAGCTATCTGTGTTTGTGTGTGTGGGCAAGTTTGACACTTTGACTTGACTAATTTATTACACGATTTACTATAGGCCTATATTTAAGAACTTTTATTTACTATCCTAATATAAATATAATATTGAGAAGTAGAGTAGCTAAGCAGATAAACCGTGGATTACGAAGTTAATCAAAAACATACTGCAAGATCAAATTTTCATTTTGATCTGTAAGACCAAACGCACACATAAACAACAAGAGATAAACTATCAAACATAATTAGGTGAAAAAAGTTTTTGGCCTACCCCTAGTATAATAAATTTGCTTTATAAAAGAATGAAATTTGTACTTCGATGGAAATGGAGCCACAGAACATAAATAAAATTTTTAAACGATTTTTTATTTCCTATTCATTAAAGTTTTGATATATATAGCTGTCAGATTATATTAATAAAATATGATCGAATTTTTTTTGTCCTTCTATGGAATTGATTTTTTTATTTACGTATAGGTGATTAGAAAAATGATGTAAATAATTCATTCAACAGGAACAAATATCAAATATGGCCATGAAATTATGGTAATTTCCAAAAAATATTAATCGAACAAGTCAATTAATATTTTTTTTTTTTTTTAGTGAAGAATAACGAAGATATGAATTTAAAATTTATTGTTAATAGGTTTTATTAGACACATCCTGGAAGGAAATAGGGTATATAGGGTATATGTTATGAACTATGCATTTTTTTTAGACAATATGAGGTACTAAAATATAAAAAACAGTAGGTAAAATCATCATGGAGCATGGAGATCAATGGAAGGGAGAAAGAGTTTTATAAAAAATACAAAGGGCATATACCAGTATGACTAAAATAAATAAAATAACAGCATAACAGGTACATCGAAGATGAACTCAAACGAAAGATGAAAAAAAAAATCTCTACATTAATAAATCTAAAATATTGCCGTAAAATTCCATTGATGAAAAAAATAAAATTATCAAATGATCACAAATAGGTACAGTGAACGACAAAGTTAAGTCCCACCCATGTGTTTTCTACTTGTTATTATTTCATTGTTTTTATAAAAGAAAATAAAAATCTTTATTGGAAATTTTTTAAGTTTAAACCATGAAAGTTTCCATTTAAAAATATATAATATTCTTTTAAAAACAATGAAATAATCACAAGTAGAAAACGCATGGGTGGGACGTAATAATGTCCCTCACTGTACTATCGAGATTCATTCAACACCTAGTATCACTATTTGACCTTCTGTTTTGGGACACTGATAGTAGGCTTAAATATATTAATACAAAATAGTCAAGACAAAAAATTATTTGAAAAGGGTAGCACCGGAAAGGTTGGAGATTCTGGGTTCAATTCTCGGAAGCTTTGGGCTATCAACAAATAAACATATAAATTTGTTTAAAAAAATATTTTCCAATAAAAATTGAAAGGTTTTTGTTTACTTACAATAAATATGAATAATAAATTTGATCTAATTGTATTATGAAACAATTTTCAAGTAAATTTAAACTAAATTATAACTAACGACCTTAACGAAAGAGTATTCAAAGAATGAATGAATGTGTGGGCATGGAAATTTAAAACTCTACTGAACGAGACTATTGTTTTAAGCAATACTATGATCATAATTTATGAGATACTTGTAAAAATTGAAATTAGAAATTCAATTAGGGAATGTTTATAATTGTAAAGTAATTGCAATTAAATGCATTAGTGAGGTGAAGTCAAGAAAAATGGTTTCAATTTGTTTTGAAATGAGTAGACTCAAATGGAATAAGTAAACTCAAATGTTTCTTGTTGACAAGAAATTTCTTAAGTTGAAAAGAAAAAAAATTTTTTTCTTATATGTAAATACGTAGGTACATATCTATTTGCTAGGCGGCGTTTGTTCGTAACGAGATGATAACAAAGCTAAGTATTCATAAAGAATTTTGTATTTCGTCTGTTTCTAATATAAACATTTCGGTGAATTGTGTAAATTTGAGAAATAAAAAAACTAATTGTCTAGAAATTAGTTTGATTAATAATTTGAATTTGTTTTTAAGCTTTTTGCTATTAACTATTTGATTTTTTTTAAGAAATTTCTATTTACTTTTTTTGTATTTTTTTAAATACATAATCCAACGGTTCATGAATCATATCTAAATATTTCATTAAGTGAATTTGTTATAGAACAATACTCTTCTGTTCTCACTTATTCCCACATAAGAACCTTTGCTCGATTCAAGGGCGGAAGGGGGTAATTACCACCCTCCCCCCGAAATTTGAGAAAAATATTATTTTGGGAATAAAATGTTAAAAATTAATAGTTAAAAATTTGATTTGTATATATATTCTGGTAAACAAGTACAGAATGCATCTTTAAATTACCGAAAGTAAGAAAAAATTGTGTGCTGTGCGACCAATCACACCATATTACCCCCCTCCCCCCCCCCCGAGAAACTCCTCCGGATCCGCTCTTGGTTCGATGAAATCGATTCTTAAAAAAATTGAAAATATTTTTCAGAAATTTTATTTCAATTATTTTGAGCGAAAGAAAGTGTGAGAAAATTTATATAAGAAAAAATTTGCAAATACTCTTTGACCTTGAATTAAGTTACTTTTCACAACGAATCAATCTTTTGAAAGTGGGAATATGGATTTATATTATAAATAATTATAATACTTTAATGATCTAATTTAGAATAATTTATCAATAATTGGTTAAAATTAGACTCTATCACGTATACCTAAGTAGTTAACCGTTACAATCGATTAAGAGTCGATTAATCAAAGTAAAAAGAAATAAATATTTATGGATTTTACTCAGGGTCAGTTATTCTTTATTATTTTTCAAACTTTTTAATATTAATTTATTACATAAATGATTAAAAAAAAAAAAAAAATTCCGACTATCTCATTTTTTATTAAATCAAAATTTTGTGGGAGAAATGTTTGGACAGCTCGCTTATTAACTCGTTTTATTAAATAGCCTTATATCATGCTTAATTATTTGCTATAAATATGCCTGGACCCAATATTATATCGTAATTATAATATTAATAATCGTAAAAGGTCAATATAACCTAGGATGCCGAAAATAAAAAAAAATTATTTGCTAAAAATTTCACTCAAATTTGGTAAAAAAAAAAAAAAAGAATTTGCTTTCTTTATTAATCGGAGCTACAATAACTCCAGGAGTTATTATTAACTCCTATTATAAAAAAATATTTAGTTTAAATTTTTTTGACAATTCACAATTTTTTACTAAAGTTTCACAATTATTTTTTGTTTTTAATGTTTAAATATATCCTTTTAACCCTTTAAGAATTTAGATTTCACAATAAATAATCATCCACAGGATTCCTAAGGATACTAAAGATAAAATTTAATAGAAATTAGTTAAAAAAAGAGCATTCATATTAGTTGGCTGGTGTTGTTTTAATTGCAACCTGTGCTTTGCAATTAAAAGAGACTAATTATAAACAAGCAGGTTTCAGGTGACACCAAACACAAAAGCAGGCCAAGCAAAAAGCGACCTTCATCAGACGAGATCGAAATAGAATAAAAACGTCCTTTCGAGAGGGAAGGGGGCGCCATTACTTTCGCTAAGCAGGGTGAGAAATTTTCTTGGTCGGGCAAAATATGATTTTCTATCAAATATTTATCTTACAAATTAGATTTCTTTTTTGTTATTGTTCTTATAAATTTAATTTTTTTTTAAATAAATTTCTATTAGTTAAATATTTTTTCAAAATAAGTTATTGATAAGTTACCATCTATTGCAATAGTATTGAGACTAAAGCCCGGTAGTTAGGCAGCCCAAATAGCAGCTTGGTATGTGAGAAATACCTTTTTCAAAGCAGACAATAAGCCGACGATCCTTTTAATAAAAAGAATAACCATACAAATTTATCTTACTAATATAAATTTCAAGGTATATCGAAATAAAAATTATCTTCAAGGTTAGAAGGAATAATTCCAAAGAAGAATGCAGTCAAATTTTATTTCATTTAATTTTAATAAAAATTCCTAATCACTTGCTGACGTTTCGGGTCGGGTTGGAACCATCATCGGAGCTACAAACATGGAAAATAATAAAACCCCTAAGTTCCATGTTTGTAGCTCCGATGATGGTTCAAACCCGAACCGAAACGTCAGCAAGTGATTAGGAATTTTTATTAAAATTAAATGAAATAAAATTTGGCGCTATTCTTCTTTGGAATTATTCTTTCTAACCTTGAACATAATACTACAGCTATAACAAATATTCAATTACTTAATAAATGCAATAGATGGTACCTCGATTTGGACTTAACAACTTACCTTAGATATATTTAACATGGTTGTATGATTTTGTTGATGGGCCAGGCGCCCCATGGCCCCTGGGAATCGAACCCAGGATCTCCAGCTTTTACGGAGCATCAGGGTGCTATCCAGTGGCGGGCCATGGGGCTCTTGGCTCCCCAACGAAAAACATACTTAAATATATTCTACATTATTATTTGGATATTTAGAATATAAAAAATTATTTTTAGAATATGAATTAATTAATAATTTTATTAAATTTATAAATCGCAAGATTTAGTTCAGGTAACTTATGGTTACTTTCCACGAACTTATTAGATGGGAGTGAAAATAAATTTGTTATACAAAAAAAAAAAAAAGATCTTAATTGAGGG
>JAKCPI010021286.1:0-10000 GCA_023213315.1 Euborellia annulipes
GTCTGTCTATATATGGACCCTGTTACGCATTAGTGTGTCAAGCGCCAGCTACCTAGATTTGAGAAAATTAACATTAAAGTTTTTTAATTTGAGGAAATGGTTGCCATGGTAACAAAATATAAATTTTACATCTTGAAAATCAGAATGTACCGTACTGTCGGAAACTAAATACATGTCGACACGAAAAATCTGGTGTGATAAGCACATAACACCAACTTTCGATTACCGAAGGTAAGAAAGTTGTGTGCTGTGCGCCAGTCACACCAGATTTTTTTAATTAATAATTTATGTTCATCAGGATAATACTGTATATATACGAGGTGTATACAAAAAGAAACCGAACTTATGCTGTGTCAGCTTTATTGTACAGTGAGAGACAATATTAAGTCCCACCCATGTGATTATTTCATTGTTTAAAAAAAAAAAATATTATTGCATTTTTTTAATGGAAACTTTCATGTTTCAAACTTAGAAAATTTCCAATTTTCTTTTATAAAAACAATGAAATAATCACAAATAGAAAACGCATGGGTGGGACTTAATATCACTCACTGTACATAATTTTAAGCACTATCCCCTCTACTGGCAATAGACCGTTCGCATCTTTTCTTCCATTTTTGGAACGCCTCCTGGAACACATTATGTGTTCCCGTCGCACTGTCCTGTATCTCCTCAATGGTTTGGAAACGACATCCTTTCATCGTGTTTTGGAGATTGGGAAACAGAAACAAGTCTGTTGGAGAATATGGTGGATGTGACACAACGGGAATGTGGTGTTTTGTTAAATAGCTGCAGACAAGGAGTGACTCTGAGCTGGCGCATAATGAAACATCTAACTCTCCAATTTTTCCCATATTCCAGGCCTCTTCCTAAGCACAGCATTCTTTTTCCTGTTTCTCAAACGGTGCGGGTTCTGCGAAGAAGAATTCAATTTCTAATTCTAATATTTTAATAATTATTCGTTGTAATATAATTTTTTTATGTCTTTTTCGAAATCTAAAGTCATGTAGTCTCCCATCCCTATTTATTTCAAATGATTGGTAGCCAATTTAATTGGAACGGGAAGAGTAACATTCATTTATTTATCTAAAAAATCTGGTGTGACTGGCGCACAGCACACAACTTTCTCTTACCTTCGGTAATCGAAAGTTGTGTACTGTGCTTGTCTCACCAGATTTTTTTGTGTCGACATGTATTTAGTTTCCGACAGTAGGGGTACATTCGATTTTCAAGATGTAAAATTTATAAGTATGGCAAAATATTTATATGTTGTTACCATGGCAACCATTTCTCCTATCTTTTCTATGGAGTACAAGAGTAAAGTGGCCTTCAGAAGATTTCAATCACAAAATGAGAATATACATTTTAAAAGAGCATCTAAAAAATAATTGATTTTTGAATTTAAAAAAAAATCGTTGGAGCAAATTTTGAGAAAATCGAAAAAAAACGGAAAAACTACATCAGTAAAGTACTAGTACTTTTTGGTCGATTTTGATTCAAAAGCTTATTTTTCCGGTCCCGGGGGGTGTTTAACTTATATATAAAATTTCAGCCTCATAGCTCAATTCCTTCATGCTTAAAAGTGAACACAGACACACACACACACACACCCACACACAGAGACAGACAGACCATGTCGCGAAAACCACTTTTTTGGATTCAGGGGACCTCAAAACGTGAAGATCCATCAAAATCTCGACATCGAATTTTTGACATGAATCCAATACTTTCTCTCTCTATATATATATTACATATATACATAGGTAAGAGAAAGTAAAAAAGAATAAAAATAAAACGTTTCTCGGTTTCACCCATCCCTGTCTCGACGATTTCCGACCTCGCTTAATACGATTGATCCTAATATTTTTTCCATTCGGTCACTGGTTATAAAAATTTTCCATTAATTAATTGCAGAGGCTCTTTTAGAAATTTCAATTAAAATGCAAAAAAATATAAAAAAAAAGATTTTTATAGCCAACCAACAAAGTAATATTTTTAATTATTAAATTAAAATTCACAATTAGAAAAAAAAAAGATTGATTATTAAATGAAACAATAAATTAGTTATTTAATTATAATCTTTTAGACTGGAGTCAAGTTACCAAAGATAATTTATTACCTTTTTTTTTTTTTTTTTATAAAAAAAGCCGATTTATGTTACAAAAATTGTAATTAATCAATCAGAACAAGAATTCTTGGGAAAAAAATCAGCATCTCTTCTCTCTTAAGGGGCTACGGGAGTGAAGGTGTTACGCATGTTTTTCCTGCTAAGATGGCGTTGTCTGTCATTAAAAGTATGCCCAAAATATCAAGTAGTTCAACAATTTGCCAAGAGATGTCAAAATGGTAGCGAATAATATTTAATGCATTTGGTTGATTTTCATTGATCTTTTAATAATAAATACTTTATAAATGTTATTATATATTATGTATCTTTTATAAAAGCATAAAAATATATAAATATAGGCCAAAAGGAGATCACCTGTTAGACTAGCCTGCCATCTATTGCAAGAATGCTGAACTAATTTGACAGTTGATTTTTAACTAAATCATCTAAGCTTATTTTAAAAATTTCTTAATTAATATGTGATTAATACACTTTTTTTCTCATTCACACACACATTCACACAGTCTTTTCGGCAACTCAGGCCATTTAAGACTTTGACGATAACCGTTGTAATATATATTATATATTGTGGGTTCAGGCATTTCTATTTAAGCCATCTGGTATCCAAATGGAATATGTGATTAATAATAACAATAAACTCATTTTTAAATTTAAATAAAGATTATTGGGACACATTGTTTTTTTTGTATTTGCTTGATAACAAAAAAATTCATCATTTTTGCGATAATTTTTTAAATTTTTGAATTCACACCAAAATAAAACACAATGTTCTCCTGTTCAAAAATAAAAAAAAATACTCTATTACGTTAAAAAAAAAGTTATTAAAGATATAAAAAAAAACTCCTAAAAATGTAACTTTTTCATTATTTTGGCAAATTTTGGGGCTTATGCGCGACCTGAAGATATCAAATGATCTAAACCAAATTAAAATGTTTTCAGGCTCTTTTTGAAGTCGTTACAAACTATTAAATGGACCGTTTATTTTGAAAGTAGTGTAAGTCCATTTTTTTTTTTAATAATTTAAATATTTAAATGTAATTTATGCTTAAATTAATGTAAATTTTCTATGTATAACTAGATAGTAATTTCTTTAAAAAATTCTCATG
Organism: Euborellia annulipes; assembly: GCA_023213315.1. Lineage (NCBI taxonomy): Eukaryota > Metazoa > Arthropoda > Insecta > Dermaptera > Anisolabididae > Euborellia > Euborellia annulipes. Next base: position 3,235 of record JAKCPI010021286.1, read on the forward strand.
TTTTGTACAATTGAAAATTGGTCGGTAAATAGATTTCTTAATAAACAGATATATATGTTAACCTTTCATTTTCTCGAAACAATAGAAAATGGACTTACACCACTTTCAAAATAAACGGTCCAAATAACGAAAACATCGATTTTAAAAATTAAAAAAATAATAGCAAAAATGAAGTTTTTTTTTTTATATTTGTCAAACATTAAGGCGACCGGAAGATGTTAACCGATTTTGATAATTTTTTTTTTGTCTACATAATTCGCAACTTTTTCGCGCTATTACAACTTCCAAATAATAAATTGAGTTTTTTTCAGCCCACCCTAATGAATAATCTCTTGCATATCCTCATTAAATAAATATAAATATCGTTGACATTTCAAATTTTATCATAAACAGAACAAAGAAAAAAAAAACATTTCCTCAAGGAAAAGTAATATGAAAAAAAGACAGGAAGAATAGTCCAGTCCTCTAGCTAGTGTTTCCCAGTAGTCGCTCGTCGGCTTAAACCCACAAACGACTCACTGACTGAGTTATCATCAAACGAAGAGAGAGAGAAAAAGAGAGAGATAAGGAAGGGAACCCCGAAATAAATTTATGAACTTCCCATCTCGTTTCAACAACAACAACAACAACAGAAGATCATCATCTCTGTAATTTAAATCTCGTTTTGTTCAAGAGAGAACAACCTGTTCTTGTTGTTAGAATCGCTCTCTCTTCTTTATTTTCATTCATTAATTAACGTTTATTATCATCAAAAGATAACGAAAAAAAAAGAAGCTACCATTACAATGCTAGAATTGAAGATTGGCTTATAAATAACTTTGATATTAAAGAAAAAAAAAATAGTAGTTATCAAACCGTCACAAACTGTTTAGTTATAGGTGGGCCATTAGGCGTGGACGGAGATTGTGGGCTTATTAACCGACATTTTTAAAGTTTGTTGATCGTATAATGTGGGGCCTTTAGGGCTACAAATTAAAAATATTTTTGTTCCAATTGCACTTTTTATACAGGGTGACCCATATCAAAGTTATGTTTTTTAAATGGAACGCCCTATATATTATTGGATATTTGGATTCTACGGCCAATTTTAGTATGACTTTATGTCATGCAATGTATTCTAAAACAAACCGTTTAGCAGCAAATCGGGTTTTGTGAAAAAACTGCTGTCTGAAAAAAATTGAATATCGCGCGAACCATAAGACTTAGGGGACTGTTCTTTTGTGATGTTAATAATCATGAAATGTACTAATGTAGGCCAGATGGGTAACCCGCAATTATTCTTATGTTGTGAGATATAGCCATGCCAATTTGGAAAATTTCAAACATGGATAACTTTATTTTTTCAAATGGAACATGCTACTTTTTTTGATGCCAAGGGACGGGAAATTTATTTCTCTTTCAGCTGATATAAGGTTGTCTATATCTATCTTTGGTAGTTTTCTTTTTATACCAAAATATCTGATGAAAAAAAATACATTTATTATAGACAAAACCATTTTAAAAAACAATCCAAACGCAAACAAAATTGTAATAAATGGAAAAGATATGCTAAATATTCGAAAATGTATTTAAATTTCCTTTAAAATCATTTATTTGAACTTCTCTAAAATGAAATTAGGGTTATGTTTAGGTTAGGAGGTGCGCCATCTTGTTGACAAATCATAACCCGAATTTGAGCAAGCGGGACTTCTTTGAGGAGTTCAAATAAATGATTTTAAGGGAAATTTAAATACATTTTCCAATATTTAGCATATCTTTTCCATTTATTACAATTTTGTTTGCGTTTGGATTGTTTTTTAAAATGGTTTTGTCTATAATAAATGTATTTATTTTTTTCGTTATCAGATATTTTGGTATAAAAAGAAAACTACCAAAGATAGATATAGACAACCTTATATCAGCTGAAAGAGAAATAAATTTCCCGTCCCTTGGCATCAAAAAAGTAGCATGTTCCATTTGAAAAAATAAAGTTATCCATGTTTGAAATTTTCCAAATTGGCATGGCTATATCTCACAACATAAGAATAATTGCGGGTTACCCATCTGGCCTACATTAGTACATTTCATGATTATTAACATCACAAAAGAACAGTCCCCTAAGTCTTATGGTTCGCGCGATATTCAATTTTTTTCAGACAGCAGTTTTTTCACAAAAACCCGATTTGCTGCTAAACGGTTTGGTTTGGAATACATTGCATGACATAAAGTCATACTAAAATTGGCCGTAGAATCCAAATATGCAATAATATATAGGGCGTTCCATTTAAAAAAACATAACTTTGATATGGGTCACCCTGTATAAAAAGTGCAATTGGAACAAAAATATTTTTAATTTGTAGCCCTAAAGGCCCCACATTATATACGATCAACAAACATTAAAAATGTCGGTTAATAAGCCCACAATCTTCCGTCCACGCACTAATGGCCCACCCGGTATATCCCTCTTTTAGCTATCAAAGATTTTTTTTTTTTTGTCAGATTTATTTGAATCCGAGGGGGATTTCTTATTCAAATTTTAATCCGGGGTCGAAAAATAATTACCGTTTTAAGGAGACGATCAATCGACTGATGCCCAATTGCACCTCCAAATTTAAGTATGACTTAAAAAAATAAATAAACATCATGGCATCATAGACATCAGGTTGATTCTGTATACACTGATTTTAGTAAAGCGTTCGATAGAATAAACCACAAATTATTGATTAAAAAATTGGAGGCTTTAGGTATACAGGGATTTTTACTAAATTGGTTTGAGTCATATCTTAAAGATAGATCAATGGCTGTTGTTGTGCATGGTTATCAGTCGGAGTATGTTCCTGTATCTTCTGGTGTGCCACAGGGGTCCCATCTTGGTCCTTTGTTATTTATTATATTTATTAATGACATTGCACAGTGTTTTCACTCAGCTGAATTTCTATCTTACGCTGATGATTTGAAAATCTATTTAACAATAAACAATATTAATGATTGTCTATTGTTACAGAGTGATCTTGATCGATTTTGCCATTATGTAAATAATAATGGACTTTCATTGAATGTTAATAAATGTTCTGTAATGTCATTTACTAGAAATAGAAATAAAATTAACTTTAAATACAATATTGGTCAACAAGAACTTAATAATGTATCATCAGTCAGAGATCTTGGTGTGATACTAGACTCTAAGCTGATTTTTGATACACATATAGACATGATTGTTAAAAAAATCTTTTAAATTGCTAGGATTCATATTTCGAACTGGAAATCGTTTCTCGAATGCTTCCACTTTTATTAATTTGTATTATACTTTGGTTCGTCCTCATTTAGAATTTGCTTCAGTGTGCTGGTCTCCTCATTATCAAGTTCATATAAATAGGATCGAATCTGTTCAAAGAAGATTAGTTAATTATATTAATAGAAAATTTCCAAATTTTACTCTAAATCTCCCAACTTTAGAAAATAGGAGAATATTCCTTGATTTTATTTTTTTATATAAAATAATTAATAATTGCACTGATGCACCCCAAATATTAGAAAGATTTGGGTTTAGAGCTCCGAGCAGAGAGACTAGGAGTAATGACCTATTTACACTATGGCAATGCAAAACGAATGCATCCATGTTCTCTCCGATAAATCGGATTTGTATTAATTATAATGATATGGCTAGGGATCACGATCTTCCGGATGTGTTCAGTTGTTCTTTAGGTAGATTTAAAGGAGGAATGAAGAGAATTTTATATTAAAATTTAAGTTTGTGTATTGAACAACATTTTTGTATTATTATTTGTTTTTATCTTCGTTAATGATTTTTTTATCTATATTATGCGTCTATATATACTGTAAAGGATTCATTTACTGTAAAAGACTCTTATATTAATTTAACTAAAAATAATTTTTTGTATTTTTTTATTCAGAGCCATTTCTTCATTAGGATTAATTTCCTGTGAAATGGCCAGATTACTTCTGTAAATAAATAAATGGCAACGTTGTAAATTTTAGTAATATTCTGGTGATTTATTTTTAATTTAATAATTTTTTCTTTTTAATAATCATAAACTAAATTAAATACATATTGTTTATAAATATTAATTTCAGAAAAATGAGAAAATCGGAAACAAAATATTAATTTTCATGATTTTTTATTAATTAATAACAATTTTATATATAAATATTAATAACGAGCTGCCACTCTATAACAGTGTTTTTCAATCTGTGGGTCGCGCCTACTAGGGAGTGGCGAAGTTCTACACTATAATAAAAACACAATTTCATGGAGAAGGGAAATAGGTACCAAAATAGAGAAAATCATATGACTTACAGAGTCTTTTGATTTACACACTTTTTGTCCGTCTATGGACCAAGGGAATCGCCAGAATTTTTCAAACTGTAAATTCAAAAAGTTTGAAAAACACAGCTCTACTGATATAAGACTGCAAAATTTCGTTTCAAAACCTCGGAGTTGGTCAGAGCGTGGCAGACGGATGGACCGACAGACCCTCCGCTAATATATATAATATAGATCATCCTCGAAAATATAGTTCATATTGTTCATGTTTTTTATAAGAAAAATCGAAATCGAATCCAAAAAATGTATTATTATTAGTTAATTAATATTATTTTATCAATATTGTTTTTTAGCTTAAGTCATTGCTAAGCCCCCAAATTCGAGGGCTTAAATATAATATTTCAGTAAAGTGAAAATGAGATTTTTGGGGTCAATTAAGGACTAAATAAAAGAGCGATTATTGGATAAAAACACTAGCGGTCCCCAGGGGGGGCCCAGAGGGGCCCGGGCCCCCCCCCCCCCATTGGACAACAAAAATTCAAAAAGTTTTATTTAATATTTTAAAACTAAACAAAAAATTATAAATTTTTCACGTCTCAAGATAGCTAAAAACGCAAATTTCAATGCCTAATTTTCAAAAAATTTTCCATACCCCCTAGGGTGTTAGCCTTGTATTCCAAGGGTCGCGGGTTCGGATCCCAGACAGTTTTTAATGAATATTATGATATTATTTGGCTTTAATTTGATTACAAAAAAATTAGGATGTCGCCTATATGGCGACATACGAGCGCAATGGTAAAACATATAATGTCGCCTATATGGCGACATAGGAGTGCAAAGGGTTAATTTTTAAAGGTCGCTCAAAATTTATTTTTATTTGATTCATATTAAATATTTAATACATTTTTTCTTTTAATTAGTAGGATAATCGACAAAAATACACCACGAGATGAACAAAAAACAGAATACTGAAAGTATAATTACTGGGATTAGATAGATGTAGACAGCCAGCAAGAGATAAAAAAAACTTTACTTAATTATCGTCGACGTTTCGGAATCACAACGATCCCATCTTCAGGACGATAAACTGTTAATGTTGCTTAGATAGATGCATTTTGGTTCATACAAAAATAAATGATAAAATTTGCATATACCATTAAATTAAATTGTATATGAGAATTGCCGTAGGTGCATGGGCTGTATTTTTATTTTGTGGCAAATGGGCCCGAAACGACAGCACTAGCCAAGTTTAAAAGACTGAATGAAAATATAATTTTTTAATAACTTGCTAATTTGCAAATTAAGGTACAATTGATTATATTTTCTCAAATATCTTACTAATTAAAAGAAAATAAGAATTTATTAAATCTTTAGTATGAATATTTAAAGGTCGCTTGAAAACATCGAAAGAAATGCAGACAAACTAAAAAAAAATTTGAGGGACCTTTAAAAATTATTATTTGAAGTTGAAAATTTGAGAAACTTTTTTTTAGACTATAAAATTCGACCATAACGAGAAAAAAATTAAAAAAAGAAAAAAAAAAATCGATTTTTGACGAATTTGGAAATTTTTTAAAATTTTGATCGACTAGTCGATTTTTTAACAGCTGTTAAAAAATTTTTTTGAGCTCATCTTCGGAGAGGTCTCTTAAAACATGATATACTAAAATATTGTCATACGAGATTGAAAAAAAAATTAGTCGGTTTTTTGCGCCATCCTATTCTTCACCTTCCCTACATCATAAATTTTAGGCCATTGGCACCCAATCCAGGTGAAATAAATATATAGAATAGGTCTAAATAGCCTACGCTGCCGAAAAAGAGCTTAAATGAATAACAAAAAAAAAAAAAAAAAAAAAAATTGGGCCCCCCCCTTGACAAAATCCTGGGACCGCCACTGGATAAAAATGCAAAGTCCTTGTAAGTTTCCTACTGGCGCCTGATTTATGTTCAAATACGTATAACCAATGAATGAAAACTCTCTTGCACATAAAAACAAGGAAGTGAATGTATAAATAGAAAAAAAAAATAATAATAATAATAATTCATTGAACAAATTTAAAAACCTTGATTGAATGAGAATGTTAAAAAATTATAGTAATATAATTTATTTATTATCATTCAATTTAATTAAGATAAGAAATATCAAGGTATTTATTAATTTGAGAGTTGGTTACAAAGAGTGTGTGTGTGTGTGTGTTGGCCAGTTTTATGAATGAACTAGTAGGCCTTTCAATCTGATTGGTCCAGAGTCTGTGCTGTTGTTTTTTTTTTGCAACTTTCTCCCACGTGACGTGTTGATCCGAGTTCCGCCATCCAGGGGGAGGAGGAGGGGGGATATCTCTTCTCTCCCCCTCTCGGCCTACCGTTCCGTGTTACTTCTGCTTTAAGCCGATAATTATATATGGTTTCTTAAGAGACGACTTTCAAATACCAATGCGTAGGAAATAATTTTTTTTTTTTTTTTTCTATTAAAAATGATTGAATGAAAAGATAGATATA
>JAKCPI010021287.1:0-37227 GCA_023213315.1 Euborellia annulipes
TTAAAAACGCGATTTTAATACCCTTAATTGAATAATTAATTTTCTGAAAATTTTCACTCAAAAACCTATGAACCGAAAAAAAAAGTTTCACTTGCATCGTGAATTCATAAAACCACACAATGATTTTCTCTATATATATTTCATATATAGGGTAAGAGAAAGTAAAATATAATAATTTTCTCTAGCTTAAAAAAAAAAAAAAATTAAATAAAACGCAAAAAATGCAAGAAAATTCAGAATTTTCCCATTGAAAAGAATTAATTTTTGTTTTGCTTTATAAAAAGTTAAAGCCGCTTAAAATTTATTAAATCTCTCAAATGAAAAATAATAAAAATTATTATATATATAAATATATTATTTTTTTTTATACATATATCTGAACATCATATGACATGAGACTCATTTTCGCAATCCAGTAGAACCCACCGAAGGCGGGGCTATGCGGCTAGTATAATATAAAAATAGACAAAAAAAAAAAAAAAAAAAAAATAATTTCACAAAGCTTCCATAATCAGATTTTTATTAGTAATCTATTATTAAAATGGATGGGAATTATTTCAATTTCAAATATAAACATAAATCTGGTGTGACAAGCACAGTACTTAACTTTCGATTACCGAAAGTAAGAGTTCTTAGTATGTTTGTATTTGAAACTATTAATTTTCCCATACTTATAAATTTTACATCTGAATTCAAATACTGTCGGGAACTAAATATATGTCGATACAAAAAATCTGGTGTGACAAGCAGACAAGAACGGATACAAGGGGGGGTAAAAGGGTTAAATACCCCCCCCCCCCGATATTTAAAAAAAAATACTTTTTTTTCGAAAAAGAATTTATTTTTAATGTAAAATTTTAAAAATTAATAATTAAAAATTTGATTTGTACTTTAAATTACCGAAATTAAGAAAAAATTGTGTGCTGTGCGCCAGTTTCATAAATTCATAAATCAACTATTTTTTAGATGCTTTTTAAAAAAAGTGAAATTTTTCGTGAAAGTTATTTGAAGTGCACTTTATTCGTAGCTCAGCGCCATCTATGATCTATCGCATGGTCAAGTTGGAAACTAACTAAATATAAATATATATCTCGACACAAAAAATCTGGTGTCAACAGCACGGTGCACAACTTTTTTTTTTTTTTTGAGGTTCTTATCTCTTGACTGTTGGCAAGTTTGGAAACAAAAGAAGAAAATTTCAGCAAAAAACCGTTTAGCCCTCCACCTCTCCCTTTTCTTCGAAAAATCACTTGTCCCATCCCCGTTCATTAAACCAATCTTGAAAATAGTCATAATAATCATTTTGATTTCTATAGCCCGATTATAACAATCTCAATAGTTAGTAAATATACAGCGGTAAGTATAGTTAAAGTGGAAAGTAAAATATTCCCGGCACTTTGATATTCTTCTTGAGATGGTGTCTTGGGACTTGGATAATTCTTTTGGCATCTGTGGCCATTCATATATTTTCCTAAATTAAATAAATTTAATGGTAGCCGATCTCAAAGTTAAAATGCTTAGAAATTCGTGACTTTATTAGTTTCATTCTCTCCGTTGAGTGGTTCCAAAGACTAAAAGCTAGTCACACAATAAACACGATATTCATTAAATTATATAAATTTTGGGATCTCTATCCTCTCCAGAATTAAGATTATTAGAATTTCTTGAGTTGAATAGCTGTAGATATTCAATTTGAAAAGGAAACGGGAGCCTTCCGGGAACAGCAGCCAGGATAAATAAAAAAACTTTATATTTCGTTGCCGACGTTTCGGGTACTGATTGCACTCATTCTCAGGGCACGCAAAATCCTGAGGATGAGTGCGATTAGTACCCGAAACGTCGGCAACGAAATATAAAGTTTTTTTATTTATCCTGGCTGCTGTTCCCGGGAAGGCTTCCGTTTCCTTTTCAAATTAAGATTATTTTCCTTCATAACACTGTTATCAATGGTAGTTTTCATCTTTTTTTCTCTTCTACATAATTAAGAAGAATTTTTATAAGAAGATATCACAAATAATTAAACAAATTCAAATAGGATTCATGAAAATTTTTCAAATGTCACCTACATATTTTTAAATCTTTAATTTATTTAAAATCTACTAAATCGCCTGGTGTATAGACAACCATCAGATATGTTAAGCAAGTTTGGTTATCTAATCTCTAGGCGTCAAACTTGGCGCGCCCCAGACTCGCTAGAGAGCGCTTCTTTCAAGATTTTTCCAGATCATTGAAATTTTACCAAAAAATAATTATTACAGATATTTTGCAGACACGATTATTCGTATTTCTCGCTAATTCGTACAAACTTGCTTATTCCCAGAGAAAATCCCGGTTTTGAAAAATTGTTTTAACTTATATTTTAGCAACAAAACAGGTCTATCTGTAAAAACAGGCGTTAAAATTTAAAATAAACAAATGGGTGTTAAAAAGTAATATAAAAACAATCAGCGTTAACTATTCAAAATCACTTGCTTGCCTCAAATAGCTATTCTGTAAACAAAAACTCTAAAGCCAAAGCGTTAACATTTAGTAAATAGTGTTAAAAATTAATGTCATGTCTAGGGGTCTTTAATATTTTAACGTCGTCGCTTAAAATAAACATGGAGTCCTTAACCTAAAAAGTAAGGTTATAATTTTGATAGCTTTGAAATAAAAACCAACATTTTAACGTCGCTGTTAAAACTTTGTTTAGAGAATAGCATATTTTTTAACGCCGATTGTTTTTATATTACTTTTTAACACCCATTTGCTTATTTTAAATTTTAACGCCTGTTTTTAAAGAATAGACTTTTTTTTTTAAACATTTTCTCATTCACACACACATTCACACAGTCTTTTCGGCAACTCAGGCCATTTAAGACTTTAGACGATAACCATTGTAATTAATATATTTATTGGGGGTTCAGGCATTTCTATTTAAGCCATCTGGTATCCAAATGGCTTAAATAAAATCATCGGACTTCCTGGGTCCGAACCCGCGACGTTTTGTATAGGAGGTAGGCACGCTACCTACTACGCCAAACTCGGGGGCCCCAGAGAATAGACTTTTTTTTTTTCATTTATTTTTTTGGTCGTTAGCCTCCGCCATTCAGCCATCCATGTTTGTACAATGTTTTACAAAATATACATTATATAAAATAATAGAATAGACTTGAAAGTGTGTTAAATTTCAGACTTAATTAACACCCAAATAGTTAGTTAAACCCTCGATTTTGGGGGCTTAGATATGACTTAAGGTGCGCGTCTCAAAAAACAACATTGTTAATACAATATCAATTAACTCGAGGCGAAGAGATGGCGTTAGTGTTCCCCCATTGAAATACATTGAACTTGTTCCATTTCATTCTAGACTTTCAGCTAATTAATTAAAGGCAAAAAATTAATTATTTTTCAACACAATGATTACTAATTTAATTATCTATAAGATATAGAGCTCCTTTTTTTAAAATATCTTTTATTTAATGCGATTAATCTAAAAAAAATTTTTTTTTTTTGAAAATCAAAAAAAGGGCTTCTATGTAACTTGTAGATATTTTAAATAGCTTTAATTTAAAAAAATTGAGGTCGATAGCTTCAAAATTGTTGCCGCTGGAAAGTCCCAAAAGTAGCACCCCGAGACCACCTTAACCTAAAAACAATATTGATACTACAATATCAATTAACTAATATACATTTTTTTGATTCGATTTAGATTTTTCTTATAAAAAAACATGAACAATATGAACTATATTTTCAAATCGGATGATCTATATCTCCCCATATATATATTAGAGGAGGGTCTGTCCGTTCATCCGCCTGTCACTCTCTGACCAACTTCCCGTTGGAATTTTCACGAAATATTGCAAGTCTTATAGAGTTCAGTCTTTTTGAATTCATGAATTTTCTCTCCTATGACTCTTTTGTTTATAAATAAAAATTGACAACAAAAAATTCTTAGTTATATTTACATTTTATAAATTTTTTTTTTTTTTTAATTTTTTTTTTTTAATCTAAAAAATCCAGAAAGGTAAGCTTTTTTGAAGTTGTTTTTAAATTAAAAAACAAAATTCTAAATTATTGATAAGATTGATTAATTTTGAAATTATTTAGAGAAATGCCTTTTGTTTAATAAACTAACAAAATTTTTATAAATGATAAAATTTGTCAGCTTAGTGAATAATGGGTTAAGTCGCCCTCGGGGCTTGGTGTAGAGGTTAGCTTGCTAACTGGATACCAAATGGCTTAAATAAGAATGCCTGGACCCCAAATAAATATATATTATTAAATAACGGTTATCGTTAAACGTCTTAAATGGCCTAAGTTGCCGAAAAGACTGTGTGAATGTGAGAGTGAATGAGAAAAAAGTGTGAGTGTTAAAAAAAAAGGGGTTAAGTCAATTTTGTTAACTTTTCAGCGTTTAAAGTTTACAAAACTGAAGATTTAGATTGACTTCGAAAAACGCACACCTTTGAAGCCAGCCCCTGACTTGTTCACTTATATACCGGTACAACGAAGAAAATACCTCCCTGGCCACTTAAATTAACTTAAACACTTATTCACTTGACTGACAGAAATAAGGCTAACACTAAATCTTGAAATAATTGTTTTTTAGATGGAGCAATTGCTGACCCCCCTAAGAGGGGAAGTCTTCGAAAAAAAGACGGATGCCGCCGCCTATTTTCGAAGTCTTAGCGAGTCCGACAAGGAGAAACGTTTCGAGATGGAATTATTAAAATTCAAAAATATGCTCCGCAACATTGAGCCCGATCGTCTTAAATGTTCTAGAGCGAATTTACAACTATTCAAGAACATGAACATGATTGCTGATAGTCTTAATAGAGAGAAAGATGAGATCAACATTCAAATTGATGGTAATTTTAGAATTCATAGTCGAGAAATTTTATATTAATTTTTATTTTTTTTATTTTTTAGCTGCTAGAAGTGTCAACCAACAAGCGAAAGATGAAAGACTTGCTTTAGTTAATTTCACTGAACTGCAAAGGAAGACTTTTTTGAAAGAACTCATCAAAAAAGAGTTAAAGGTGAGTTTAATCTCTCTGATTATTTGATAAATTAAAATTTGTGTCTGGATATTATTATAAGGCTATTTATTGATTGATGAATGTAAATTTTATGTTCAAGCTAGTAAATGAAATTGAAATGCATATAAGAGTGAACATGAAGAAACTGAAGAAAGTAAGACAAACGGACGTAAGCGATTATTATTCAATGACAACTGAGACTAAGCATAAAAAGATGGTCGAGGGCCTCGAAAACAGGTAACAAAGAGCCAGGGGCGTATTTAAGGGGGGGGGGGGCCGGGGGGCCCGGGCCCCCCGAAATTTCCCAAATACATATACATATATAGGGATATACAGACATCAGCGCAACAAATTTTTCCGCAGGATGGAAAACTTTGTTTCCGCAAAGGAAAAAAATGTTCCGCAAAAAATTTCGTGTGAAAAAAAATTTAGTTTCTTAAAAAAAAAAAATTTCCGCAGAAAAATTTTCAGATCGGCCCCCCCCCCAAAAAAAAAATTTCTATATACGCCCCTGCAAAGAGTCTAATTGCAAGATTTAAATTTTGTTTTACATAGACCTATACATTAAAAATCTGGTGTGACTGGCGCACAGCACACAACTTTCTCTTAACTTTAGTAAAAAAAAGTTGTGTACTGTGATTTTCACACCAGATTTTTTTGCGTTTCCGTCAGTACGGTACATTTGAATTTAATAAAATTTATAAATATGAAAAAACAATTATATTTTGTAACCATGGCAACCATTTCTCCTATCTTTTCTATGGAGTACAAGAGTAAAGTGGTCTTCAAAAGATTTCAATGACAAAATGAGAATATACATTTTAAAGAGCATCTAAAAAATAATTGATTTTTGAATTTAAAAAAAAAAATCGTTGTAGCAAATTTTGAGAAAATAGAAAAAAACTGAAAAACTACATCAGTAAAGTACTAGTACTCTTTGGCCGATTTTGTTTAAAAGCTTATTTTCACGGTCCAGGGGGTATAAAACTTAAATATAAAATTTCAACCTCGTAGCTCAATTCCTTCATGCTTAAAATTGAAAACACACACACAGACAGATAGATCATGTCGCGACAAACCACTTTTTTGGATTCAGGGAACCTCAAACGTGTATATCCATCAAAATCTCGACATCGAATTTTTGACATGAATCCAATACTTTCTCCCTCTATATATTAACATATATAGAGGTAAGAGAAAGTAAAAAATCTAATATGAAAATTGTAATTTTTTTTTTAATCTAAAAATGTAAAAATCATTAATATTTAACTTATAATAATAAAATAATATGGGGACGAAGACAAAAATAAATTTCGGATTTATTTAACAATTAACGGCCAAATAGTTGAGCACTCTTGCAAAAGATGGCAGGGTAGTCTAACAGACGCCATTATTAAACTTATATTATCTCACTTATAAGCCTATATTTATATATATTCATGGTGTTATAAATGATAGACAATAATATTCCTAAAATATTCGTTATTAACAGAGGCGTACCGAGGCAGTTGGGGGGCCTGGGGCGGAACTAGAAGAGGGGGCCTTATATTGAATTTTTTTTTTTTGGGGGGGTGGTCATCTTTAAATATCCCTCTCCTCCATACACAAAAACATTTTTAAAATATCGTATATCCCTGAACCCCAAGGGGGTAATTTTCATTAAATTTTCTTTTTTTATCTAAATTTTTCTCATTTTTACTTGAGGGCCAAGGGCCCCGGGGCCTCTCAAAGAGAAATTTTCAATAAATTTTGTTTTTTTTAATCTAAATTTTCCCATTTTTACTTGAGCCCTGAGGGCCCCGGGGCCTCTCAAAGAGAAATTTTCAATAAATTTTGTTTTTTTTTATCTAAATTTTCCCATTTTTACTTGAGCCCTGAGGGCCCCGGGGCCCTCTCAAAGAGAAATTTTCAATAAATTTTGTTTTTTTTTTATCTAAATTTTCTCATTTTTACTTGAGCCCTGAGGGCCCCGGGGCCTCTCAAAGAGAAATTTTCAATAAATTTTGTTTTTTTTTATCTAAATTTTCCCATTTTTACTTGAGCCCTGAGGGCCCCGGGGCCTTTCAAAGGGAAATTTTCATTAAATTTTTTTTTTTATAAATATATGGGGGCCTATGCCGGCTCGGGGCCTGGGGCGGACCGCCCCCTCGCCCCCCCCCCCCCCTCGGTACGCCACTGGTTATTAAAAGATGAACGAAAATTAAACAAATGCATGAGATTAAATATACCTAGTCCTGTCATCTGTTGGCAATTTTTCGTAATAATTGGTCTTTTGACTAAATTTTAAGACCCCTATTGCCATGCGAGAAGCTCTTTAATGAATAATTTTCTAATCTACAGATTGGAAGGCGCTAGAATAAAAGTAGCCCAAGTAATAACAAACAACAAACAACTTCGAGAAAGGATTGATAGTTTAATGAATATAAGAAAGAATTTCCTTAAATATTACAATGTTCAATTGAATAAACTCAACGAGGGAAAAAAGGTTATTTTTATTAATTTATTAATAACTTAATCAATCACTTAAAAAAAGAAAGAAAAGATTTCATTATCATAATAATTTTGTTTTGTTATCTTTAGTCCAAAAATCCGATATTTTCCAATTATTTTTTTTATCATCACACTTTTAAATTAATCTTATATAAATTAATACGTAGGAAGAGAGGATGTCACCCAAATAGTCAAATGAAAATCCAAATTGAAACCATTCAAGAGGGCGCGGGCTTTAGATCCAATTATCTCGATAACAGTTGCATTTAGATTAAATATTATAATAACCAAAATTAAAGAGCATTAAATTTCCTTTCTAATGGTATTATTGAAATGATTTTTTGTTAGGATATTATAATAGAAAATTCAAAATTCGACTTCATATGGACACCGTAGTATGCATATTATATAGAATCCAACTTTTAGAATCGCGATATCTCAGAAATGGTGATTCTCACATAAAAAAGTATGAAAACAATTTTTGTAGATAATTTTATAATCTACAATTTTTGTCTGATCTATTTCTTTGATTAAACTTACTGTTCTCGAGAAAAATCCAAAAAACAGGAAATGTTGAACTATACCGTATAACTCTTTGAGCACACATGGGATCGATGGGGACTTTTGGTATTTTATTTGTAATGGAGTACCCAAGGTTTCCACCAATTTTAACCTCTTTGGGAATTATTGTAATTTGTTTCTTTTGACCTAACAACAGCCACACGAGGATAAATACAACAGATGCAGAAATTCGACCAAAACGTTGAAATTTTTTTTTAGTAAAATTGTATTATTAATTACAATAAACCAAAATTGATCGCAAAAATTTATTTAAAAAAATATCCTGACTTTAGTAGTAGTAAGCAAGATTTTTAATATTTATCTCTATTCAAACCTTTTAAAAATCTAATATAATAATTTTATTTTTATGAAGGAAATAACAAAAAATGAATCTTTTTTTCAGAGGTCAATCTTTATTAAAAAGGGCAAACATTTTAAACAAACAAACATTACATTGAAAAAAAAAAATTTTTATAAAAATTTTTTTTTTTTTTTTTTTTTTGATTTAAAAAAATTTTTTGAATTGTAATGAAAACAAAAGTGACGTTTCGATTCTAGATTGAAATTATCTTCAGACTATTTTATTATTATGACGATTTTTTGTCATCTTTTATACTGGCCATCTTCTAAGAATTTTCTCTTTGTTCTTTTAAATTTTAGTAAACTCTAATAATTTTTCCCCCTTTGAATACTCATCGCCCACTTGAGGGCGATCGCCCCCAGGTTGGGAATCACTGTTCTAGAATATCGTAAAGGGAATAATGAATAGCATGGTGACGCCTAGTGGTAGGCAACACAATTTACATGTGGCTGTCTCTTTTGCAGATTATGCTCGACTTAATTGAGATTGTGTCATTCAAATACGATCATCGAGACGTGATGAGAACACGAGTGGGCACCCTTAAAGACAGAGGGCACAAACAGCTGGTGGATCAGAGCAACGAAATGCGTAGCGCCTACATAAATCTCACTGATCAGGTAATTATTTTTGCCTACAATATTAGTTATTTAAATATCTTAAAATATTGTTTTTTCTTCTTTTAGGTCGCTCTTCATAATTTCATTGCGTTAAAAACACAAAAAAGAGATATGCAAGAATTAGAAGATAAAATTATAAGAAAAAAGAAAATGGAATGTCAACAAATAAAAGATAAAATTAATGAATTTAAAGCAATATTAGGAGAAGTACGAAATTTTACGGGATATGATAAAGTAGAAGATATTTGCCAATTTTATGCTGAGGTAAAAAAAAAAAAAATATTCTTTTTTTTTAAATTATATATTCGACTTTCTTCAGAACAGATACTTCTCTAATTAACTGGCTGTCTATCGGATAAGCTAGTTGACTATGACTTTCAGGTCTAGTCAGAGTCCAAGTCGGAGTTAGTTTGCAAAGACTCCAAGTTTAACTAAGGGGTGAAATTAGAAACACAATATTTTTTTTTTTTTTTTTAATTTTTAAATTAGCTTTAATTCATTTTTAAATAATTTTTTTATAAATGTTACCTTTGTTAATAACTTCACATAACTTTCCTAATACCTCAGATTATATGTGAAAAATCTCTTTCTTTTAACTTCAATGTTAATCGTGTTCTTGTTTACTATTTCGATGATTTGCTATCGGTTGGATAAATTTGCTAGTTGACTAGAAGTGAAGAAACCAGCACTAAGAGGTGTCAACACTGAATAAGTTGGATAATATTTTTGACCAGAGATTGGGTTTGAACCTAAGTTTTCTTTAACTCTTATATTATAAATTTAACTGCTTTATCCCCTAATCACCTTTTTTTATGAATTCAAAATAATACTTTAAAAAAATAAATTTCTTTTGTTTTTACACGTGTTTTTGTATCTAACACAATCGTTTCAAATATTAAGAAAAATAATAATAATTAGCAAAAAAATATTTATAAAACTTCCCTAGAATTTAGTTTACTATTGCTACACACGCAACTGCAGACTTGACAAGCATGCATGTTCAATCTTTTTGTACCAGCATGCACAAATTACCCTCGGCGCAAGCATGCTTGTGCAAGCAACAGCTTATGCCGAAAATTAACCTAAAAATGTCAAACTCTGAAGAAAATATTTATTCGAAGATAACAAAAAGCTAGAAACAGAGACACAATATATATTAATATTTTAAATGAATTAATAAATATTCAATAAATATCAAATGTCAAAGCATCTATAAAATGGCGGATAGTTTTGCTTGAGCAAATAGGCTTGTACAAGCACCAAGCGGCCTGCACAATTAAAATGCTTGTGCAAAATTCTTCTACAGTTTGCTTGTACAAAAAGATTGCACATGCATGTTTGTCATGTTTGCAGTTACGCCTTTAAATCGAATCTTATTTTATTTTTGGTCTTATTTTCTAATTTTCTTCTTTTATTTTAGATTGATGAATCAAATTTAGCAACATTCAAATATATTCTACGATTGTTTGCTGAATCACGTTTCTTAGAGAATGACATGAAAGAGAATCGTAAAAAAATAAATGAATTCCGAGCTTTGAATAAAGCTAGGGAATTCCGAGGCAAGATAAATGTCCTAAAACTGGAGTACCACTATGAACAAGCTCTGACTTGTGAGGGGACCAGCGAGAGACGTTTAGAGAACTCCCAGCAGAGACTTAAAGTTATATTCCAACATATCGATGTATTGGGCCACAGGGTGAGTATAGAGGCAACAAATGATGAATGCATTAGGGTGCGATTATGTTAGAGCTGCGTTAAGAGCGTCGATAAGAGCATAGCAGAGAAAATAGAAACATGATTTTGAATAGAGCTGTTTATATTGAGAATCGTTCTTTGATCCCGATTCATTTTCTTTGCTCTTATCGACGCTCTGATCGGAGATGGATATAGACATTTTAATAAGTGAAGTATTTCTAGGCCCTCATTGGGGAATAAAAAAAGAGAAAAATTTTCATAATATATTTTTCTAGACAAACGATTGAATGAAATGGTACAAAAAAACACAAACAAATTGTCAGTTAATCTACAGTATTTTTTTTTTTAATTTAAAATAAATAAATTTACTTACTATTTGTTTGACGTTTTTCTGCCACTTCAGTTCAATCAACTTTTAAATCTATTTATATTTAATATCTATTATATTTACAATATTTAATATAATATATAATAATCTTAATAATGGTTTATTTAATTAATAAACAAATTTATTAATAATTTAATTTAGGCTAATATTTTAATTTAATTTAATATATTAATAAATTTAATAGTTAAAATATATTTAATATATTTATTTAAATTCATAGTGAATTTTGACAGATACGAGGTTATGTTCAAAACCTTATCTGTCAATTATAACATTATGCAGACTTAACAAAATCTTCACCTCCGATCAGCTCCATCTACACCAATATTCACGTTTTCTATTAATATCTTGAAGTAAAAACCAATTTATAGCGATTAAAAACAGTTTAAACTTTTAGACACCTGCTTTGTCTTTGCTATTATCGCAGCTCCAACGTAAACACTACTAGCGAGCTGATTGAAGCTTGCTCTTAAGCATATGCCGCAGAAAATAAAAATTTTTTTTGTTCTCTTTTGTAATTTATTGGCTATGTTATTCTTGAAGAACTCAGTAAATGGGTTCACTACTTTCTGAGATTAGCTCTGTTATTCAAACTCCCTTTCTTGTTAGATATATTAATATTAAATATATTTCTAATTAAAATGCAATTTTTTTTTTTTTTTTTTTTAGATCGGAATCGATAGAACGACTCTCGATGCTCTTTTGGGTGAAAATGAAACATGCAATCGATTTAATGTTATGCTCTATTTTAATTTGATTGCCGATCAAATTCTTCTCTTTCTTGTTATGATTTATCACCACCAATGCAAAGACGAATTTATGAAATACATCGTTAGAGACAGTATTAAGGTAAATACAAATCAAATTAAATTATTATTAGGAACCGACCGAATATTCGGTTTCGGCCAAAAAGTAACGGAAACCTGAGTCTGAAAAGATGGGATGAGACTTGCATGCAAAAAAAAGGTCAAATGATTTGCAAAAGCGGAAAAGGTGCGGTAAAAATTTAGTCTCCTAAAAAAAAAAGGTCAAATGATTTTCACGGGAGGGGAAAAAAATTTCCGCAGGGCGGAAAAAATTCCAAAAAAAGGTAAAAATCATATGAATTTTTTATAGGAAATACAAGTTTCGGTTACGGTTTCGGCCGAAACTAAGATTGAAGGCCGAATATTCGGTTTCGGCTAAAAATCTTGTTTCGGTCGGACCCTAATTATTATATATTGAGTTCAAATTTTCCAAATTGTATACATAAAAATCTGGTGTAACTGTCGCACAGCATACAACTTTGTCTTACCTTCGGTAATCGAAAGTTGTGTTCTGTGCTTGTCACACCAGATATTTTGTGTCGACATATACTTAGTTTCCGCCGACATATAAGAATTCGAGATGTAAATTTATGTGGTATGGAGGACAGCAGCCAGATAGGTAGCCTCTATTCAATAAAGCAGACTCCTTTCAACAAAACGTTTCGGCCAAATTTATTGCGCACCTTTCAACACATATGACAACTCTATTTTCTCATAAGACTCTTTAACAACTGAGGGGGCAATTTATTTGGCCGAAACGTTTTGTTGAAAGGAGTCTGTTTTATTGAATAGAGGCTACCTATCTGGCTGCTGTCCTCCATATCACATAAATTGACATCTCACAGCCACATCCCATCAATTCGAGATGTAAAATTTATTATATAACTAAATATATCTCGACACAAAAAATTTGGTGCGACTGTCACGCCAGATTTTTACTTTTTTATTTTAAAAATATTGGTTTGGTTGACTAAGATCAAGGCTCCAAGGCACTTGTGTACTCTCTAGTTCCAATATAAAGGCCAGAGTAATCAGTTGCATTGTTGAAATAAGAGAGAATGCTAGCAGGGAGTTGAGGAATTCATATATTCAATTGAATAACGTGTCTTACTTGAGTATTTGTAACTAATATCAAAACTTCCGTATCATATTTTTACAGTTTTTCAAATAAAACTAATCTTTTGTTTCATTCTTATCATATTCCTCTAGTTTTTACATACACAAATTTTAAATTCCAGGCGAAGGCTGAAATTGTTGACGTTGACACGTACGTTCCGACAACGCCATGTCCCTTATGCGTGGAATTGGAGCATATGGCAGCAATGGATGATGAACAACTTTATCCAGCCACACGTCCTGAGATTAGAGCTGTGGTCACAATGCGTCATGATAACGACGACGATCTTGATGTGCTGCATAACGTTTCGCAATGTCGGCTGCCCAAATCACGCAGAATTATGCAAAAACGTTTCCAATAAATATTTGTATATTTTATGAATGGATTTTTTTTTTTTTTTATTAATTTCACAAAAGGTCGCAAGGTTCCTGAAGTCAGGGTGAGTTTTTTTTTTATAATTACATTTCGGGAAGCAAATGAAATAATAGTCCAAATGGGGTAGAGTTTACTGAAGGCTAATAATACTTTCAGAATAGGTTGCATTTTAGTGATGGAAAGATACTCTAGATGAATTTTCATTACCGACCTCGATAATGAAAAAAAACCGGTTTTTCTCGAAAGTCGGTAAAAACCGCAGAGGCGTACCGAGGCAGTTGGAGGCGGAACATTTTTTCTTTTTTTTCCCGTTCGAAAAACGCCAATTTTTTGCCGTCCGCGGGACAAAAATTTGCCGCCGCGGAACCAAAGTTTGCCGCCGCGGAACATTCATTTTTTTTTTGTGGAACAAAATTTCTCCCCCGGGCGAAAAAATATTTTACCTTTTTTTTAGAGACGGCTATTTTTTCGCCGCACGCGGAACAAAAGTTTCCCGCCGCGCTAAATTTTTTTGGCGGGGCAAAAATATGCCGGCGCGGAACATTTTTTTTCGCGGAACCTAGGCTTTCCCGGTTTTTACCGACTTTCGAGAAAAAACCGGTTTTTCCGAATTAGAGGTTCGTTACCGCGTTTTCGGTAAAAGATTTTTACCGGTTTACCGTCCAGCCCTACTCTAGTAACTCTTGCAGTACCGGGGCCTTTGGCGGGAATAAGCCGGTAAATTTGCGGGAAGATGGTACAACACCAACTTACGGCCTTTTCACCAACTCGCCCTTCAACTACCTTATTAACTGAAGAAAAGAACTTTTTTTTTTTTTCTGATTGTGTCGCCATAGGTGACATAGATGCGACATTTCGGTATCTTCATCGTCCCTTCCAGATTGGTTCTCCTACTCTTCGGTCGGTGAGTCTGGGATCCCAGCATTATAATTATTAATTATATTTTCTTTTTGCGCAATATTTTGTTTTATTTGATATAATGGTGGATGCAGTCCAAATTGATACAATTGAATAAAAGAAACTTGTGTTTTCTTTCTTGGCCAAAAAGTGAAAGGTAGTATGTCGTTTTTTTTTTTGGTGTAATTATTAAAAATCGATTAATTTTCAATAATATTTATTTTTGATTTACAGGTGCACTAACATGTTTCGGCCACCATGAGATCCATTATCATATTTTGTTTCAGTTCTGATCCGATACACGACCAGTTGCAACTTTTGGCCGTTCCTCGTATCTCAAATTTCGCTCGTATCTCAAATAACTCGTATGTTAGGGCACTCGTAGCACTGTATTTTATTTTATTTATTTTTTTTGCGAGCAGATAACTCTTCCTCATTTACCACCCTCCAGTCATCCAACCCCCTACCGATACTGTTTGAGTTATTGATTGGAATTTTTTTTTATTAATTTCTTCACTGTGCGATTGTTATCTGTATGTAGATATGAAACGTAAGAAAGAAAAGGAAGTCAGCCAGTAGTGTAACATTTATTGAAATAATCCTACTAACTGAGTTCCTCTCTTTTCTAACATTTCTCTTATTTCCTTTAATTATAATAAAAAAAGAAACATCAAGATCAAATGAAAATATTTCATTTGATTAAAAAAAAAAAAAAGTAGTTTTAATATCGATAAAAGATTAGAAACAATTTAATGAATGAGATCATGGTTTTTTTTTTCTTTTTCTTTTATTCAAAATAGAATTACTTAATTTTATTATTTCTCCTTCTGGATAAAAGGTAACGATTATATAATTTGGATCTTTAATTAAGAAAAAAAAAAATGAACGGAAATTCTTGTTCCAAATTATCGTCTTGTCTTTGTTCCGTTTCAATGCTTTATTGTTTTTTACTTTCTCTTACCTCTAGGCCTATATATGTTAATATATGGGTCATTCCATGCCAAATTTTTTTCCTGACCCCCGCGGATTTCGCTGAAAATTTCCTATCTTTTTTTCTACCCCTTAAAAGACATTTTTGAGAATTTTTTCAAATTTTTTTTACCCAACTAAAAAAAAGTTATGGATTTTTGAAAAAAAAACGGTTCTTTTTTTCAAATAACTATAACTTATTTTAAAATTGATATTTCGGAACCCCGCAAGGCAATAAAAATTTTGTTTTTTAATGCAGTTTTCAGAAAAAAAAATACAAAAATTATTTCAGAAGCCCGGATATATGAAATTTTTTTTGAAAAATCCCTAATTTTAAATCGACCATTTTTATTTTTTTTTTTTTTTTAACTCAAAAAAAAAACTTCAACTAATTCTACAATTATACCCCCTAATTTCAAGATGTGCCGACGATTGCTTCTATTTTTTTTTTTTTTTGTTATAAAAAAATTTTTCTTGAAATTTGGTTTATTTTTTACGTAACTTTTTTTATGAAATTTTTTCAGCTTTCTCGTGAAACTTTAGAAGTTGAAAAATGATATTTTATTCGAAAATTTTAATTTTAATATTGTCCCTCACTGTACGTCTGTCTGTGTCTGTCCGTCCGTCCGTCCGTCTGTCTGTCACGCGCTATTTAAGCAACTTCCCGTTTGAATTTCGAAATGAAATTTTATGTGGATAAAGAGGACCTTCTCGGGATTACAGGAAAATTATTTTCATCCCGAAATTCCTATAACTTTTTTGAGTTATTAATTCTTAAACTTACGATTTCTCCCATAGGAAATGTATAGAGAAAAAATATTTATGTATTCTTTCCATTTGTGTATTCCATGAATGTAAACAAATCCTCAAGCAGGCATTGGATTGGAATAGTAATAATTTTTTTTTTTTCATAATCAAGGCTCGGGCCCTCGGGCTTGGTGTAGTTGGTAGCGCGACTGCCTTTTATACCAAAAGTCGGGGGTTCGGAGTCCAGGCAGTCCGATGATTTTATTTAAGCCATTTGGATACCAAATGGCCTAAGTTGACGAAAAGAATGGGACAAAAAAAGTGTGTTTTTTTTCTTTTGTTTTGTTGTATTTGTTATTGTATTTAAATTTGTATTGTGTTTGTTTGATCTAGCCACCGAGGACTTGTGCCTCTAAGCGGGTGGTAATAAATTTATTTATTTATTTATTTAAGTTGGTCAATTGTAGATTGATTCCCTTATCCGAGCATCACATGCTTTGTATATCTTTTTGAACTTTGCTTTATTTTTTGTCTTTCAGCCATCTCTTCTCTCTTCCTGACCTACTCACGTCACAAGTCCAAGGATTGTACCTACAATCTTGAGATCCATAAATATTCATTTGTTTGAGTAAATCAAACAAGCTAAATAATATCTCTGATTAGTTTCATATTATACAAAAGAATCGTTTTTTTTTTATTTTACTCTAGCTTATGGGATATTTTCTATTAAATAGAAACATAAAAAATAAAGCATCTTTAAATCTTTGGTTACATTATAGATCAGCACGTGCTTCGACTCGAGTGAATTTGCGTTCCCAATAAACTCTCTGCTCGATATTTATAATAATTTTTATTTTGTTACTTTTACTTCATTTATTGCCAATAAAATTGAAAAAATAAAACACGGTTTAACGATTTCATACCTACAATCGAGCGCGACAATTTCCCCCATCATCTCTGGACAAACCTGCCCCATCGTCATTACATTATACAAAGGATCTAAAAAAAAATCTGGTATGACTGGCGCACAGCACACAACTTTCTTTTACCTTCGGTAATCGAAAGTTGTGTTCTGTGCTTTTTTTTTTTTTTTTTTAGGTCCTTCTCGGCATCTAAGGCCATTTAGACCCCATCCCCATTTATTTCAAATGATTTGTAGTCAAATCAAATGAAATAAATTTTTCTCGCTTGGGATGGGAAGCGAACCGGGACTCCGGTGCGAGAAGCTAATGTCTTCCCACTGAGCCACGGCTCCCGTGTGTGTTCTGTGCTTGTCACGCCAGATTTTTTGTGTCAACATGTATTTAGTTTCCGACAGTACGGTATATTCGATTATCAAGATGTAAAATTTATATGTGAAAATATTTATATTTTGTTACCATGGCAACCATTTCTCCTATCTTTTCTATGGAGTACAAGAGTAAAGTGGTCTTCAGAAGATTTCAATGACAAAATGAGAATAAACATTTTAAAGAGTATCTAAAAAATAATTGATTTTTGAATTTAAAAAAAAATCGTTGGAGCAAATTTAGAGAAAATCGAAAAAAACTGAAAAAGTGCATCAGTAAAGTACTAGTACTCTTTGGTCGATTTTGTTATAAAGCTTCGTGTCACGTCCCATGCGGGTGCCTGACTTAAATATAAAATTTCAACCTCCTAGCTCTTTTCGTTCTTGAGATATTTTGTTCACAGGCAGACCATGTCGCGAAAACCACTTTTTTTGGATTTGAGGGGGACCTCAAAACGTGTATATCTATCAATATTTCGATATCGAATTTTTGACATGAATCCAATACTTTCTCTCTATAAGTTATATTTCTCATATAGGGTAAGAGAAAGTAATAGGATGGATGACAGCCAAAAAATTTTAATATTTTATTTGATTTTATTTAATCATTGACGTTTCGGTCACATTCATCTTCAGGAGCTTAGATTAAATTAATCAGAAATGTGTTATTTTACATAAAGAAATTTTTTAGATAATATTTTTTCTCCATGTGACACATTATGTTTCTTGATTAATTTGTTCATAGCTCCTGAAGAAGAATGTGATAGAAACATCGACGATTAAACAAAATCAAATAGAAAATTAATTTTTTTTTTTCAATTTTATCCCTGATTGCCATTGAATAAAAAGCCACACCCAAAATTATTTTTACTTTCTCTTACCTATGTATATATGTAATATATATATAGAGAGAAAGTATTGGATTCATGTCAAAAATTCGATGTCGAGATTTTGATGGATCTTCACGTTTTGAGGCCCCCTGAATCCAAAAAAGTGGTTTTTCGCGACATGGTCTGTCTGTCTGTGTATATTTAATTTTAAGCATGATGGAATTGAGCTAGGAGGTTGAAATTTTTTATTAAAGTTAGACACTCCCCTGAAGAGTGAAAATAAGCTTTTAAACAAAATTGGCCAAAGAGTACTGGTACTTTACTTATGTAGTTTTTCAGTTTTTTTTCGATTTTCTCAAAATTCGCTCCAAAGATTTTAATTATAATTCAAAAATCAAATATTCTTTTAGATGCTCTTTAAAATGTATATTCTCATTTTGCCATTGAAATCTTCTGAACACTCTTTACTCTTGTACTTCATAGGAAAGATAGAAGAAATGGCTGCCATGGTAACAAAATATAAATATTTTCCCATACTTATAAATTTTACCTCTTGAATTCTAATATATCGGCGGAAACTAAATAAATGTCGACACGAAAAAATCTGGTGTGACAAGCACAGAACACATCCTTCGATTACCGAAGGTAAGAGAAAGTTGTGATGCTGTGAGACAGTCACACCAGATTTTTAAGAAGAGATTTGAGATATAAAGAGAATTTTGTTAGAATACGTTGTTTTTTTTTTTTACTTTCTCTTACCTATGTATATATGTAATATATATATAGAGAGAAAGTATTGGATTCATGTCAAAAATTCGATGTCGAGATTTTGATGGATCTTCACGTTTTGAGGTCCCCTGAATCAAAAAACTGGTTTTCGCGACATGGTCTGTCTGTCTGTCTGTGTGTCTTGTGTGTGTGCTGTGTGTGTGTCTGTGTGTCTGTGACAAAATATCTCAAGAACGAAAAGAGCTAGGAAGTTGAAATTTTATATTTAAGTTAGGTACACCCCTGGGACGTGACTCGAAGCTTTTGAACAAAATCGACCAAAAAGTACTAGTACTTTACTGATTCACTTTTTCAGTTTTTTTCGATTTTCTCAAAATTTGCTCCAACGATTTTTTTAAAATTCAAAAATCAATTATTTTTTAGATTCTCTATAAAATGTATATTCTCATTTTGTGATTGAAATCTTCTGAAGACCACTTTACTCTTGTACTCCATAGAAAAGATAGGAGAAATGGTTGCCATGGTAACAAAATATAAATATTTTCCCATACTTATAAATTTTACATCTTGAATTCAATTGTACCTTACTGTCGGAAACTAAATACATGTCGACACAAAAAATCTGGTGTGACAAGCACAGTGCACAACTTTCGATTACCGAAGGTAAGAGAAAGTTGTGTGCTGTGCGACAGTCACACCAGATTTTTTTTTTTGAATTCGTTTCTTCTCTGAAGTTTATATTTTTTTCTTATTTGCTCACGTGAACACTTCGGGTTCTTATGAATTCATATTCTTAAACTTTGCAAGCAACTTTATCGATGTTATAATATTGTGCTTATCAGAGATTTTATCTTGATAGATTTATAATTAGCGATTTTTTTTTTTTTTTTTTATTTGATTATTTATAAGCAAGGTATATGATTTATTTTGTGTATTTAATTTGAACATAAATTAACTTTTTTTTTTTTTTGTTTGTTGAATTGAGAGAAAAAAAGAAAAAACGGTACAAATAAAATATTTCTTCTTTTTAGTATCTTTTCTTTCCTATAAAAGAAGATTTATTTTTAAGAAAAGCAATTTAGGGGCTTTACCTCTTTCTGAAAAAATTGTCTGGCTACGACACTGCTTTTAAATACAGTATAGTGAAAAAGAAGAGATTTGAGATTTTCATCTTATAAATACACTTAGTGCTATTTTTACACGGTAGATACAATACATTCCAGAGAAAACCAAGTAAAAAAAATGTTGACATTGAACCTTATCTCGGGGCAGGGAACGAATTTGAATCAGGAGAGGGGGGGCAAATTTTTTTTTTAGAAAATTAAAATAATTTAATTTGTTCAAATAGTATAAAACAAAAACAAATCTACTATAAAGCTTTAAAAATTTTAAATAAAATCACAATTTTAATAAAATTAAAATTTTAAAAAAGTTTGCTAGTGATTTTATTAAAAGTTTTTTTAGGCTATATTTATACTATTTGAAAAAAATAAATATTTTTAATTTTCTTCTTTTAATTCAATATAAAATGTTTTTAGAAATTAGAAATACATTAGGGTCTATATAAAATATTTTGGAAAAAAATGAATTTCTTACTCTTTTAATTTTTTTTAATTTAAAAGCTTTTATTTTTCAAAAGTAAAAATGTATCATTTTTAAAAATAAATAAAATGAAAGAAAACATATTGCCCCCCCCCCCCTCTGCCCCCTCCTATAGGATGCCAGGGCCCCCCCCTGGCAATGTACCCTTCCCCCCTCCCAGTTCCGGCGCCTATGGTATAGTGTGATGTCAGTGCAATTTTCAAATTGTAACAGGGGACTGTTCAAAAAGAGTAAGGGGGTCCAGGGGCGAATTAGATAAAAATTATTTCATTTTTTACCAATATTTTTTCAAATATTAATCCATCCCCTCGAAACTCTCTTTACTTCATGCTAAATTAAAATCACACACCATTGCTTATAGATTATTTTCACTCCTCGTAGCATTTTTACTGCTTTCCTTAAATTATTTATTTATTTTCCTCTTTATACGCTTTAAATGGTTTATAATGGCTTGTCCAGTGGAACCAGAAGGAATTCTTAAAAAGCATCTTTCACATCGTTAAAAAGATAAAAATCTGGTGTGACTGGCGCACAGCACACAACTTTCTCTTACCTTCGGTAATCGAAAGTTGTGTTCTGTGCTTGTCACACCAGATTTTTTGTGTCTACATGTATTTAGTTTCCGACAGTAGGGTACAATTGAATTCAAGATGTAAAATTTATAAGTATGGGAAAATATTTATATTTTGATGCAATGGTAACCATTTCTCCAATCTTTTTTATGGAGTACAAGAGTAAAGTGGTCTTCAGAAGATTTCAATCACAAAATGAGAATATACATTTTAAAGAGAATCTAAAAAATAATTGATTTTTGAATTAAAAAAAAAATCGTTGGAGCAAATTTAGAGAAAATCGAAAAAAACTGAAAAAGTCAGTAAAGTACTAGTACTCTTTGGTCAATTTTGTTCAAAAGCTTCGTGTCACGTCCCAGGGGGTGCCTAATTTAAATTTAAAATTTCAACCTCCTAGCTCTTTTCGTTCTTGAGATATTTTGTTCACAGACACACACACAGACAGACCATGTCGCGAAAACCACTTTTTTGGATTCAGGGGACCTCAAAACGTGAAGATCCATCAAAATCTCGACATCGAATTTTTGACATGAATCCTCTCTCTATATATTAACATATATATAGAGGTAAGAGAAAGTAAAAATTTTATAAATAATAAAATGATAATAGTGTTCAATTATATGTATTCAATTCATTAGGCTGAATGCACACCAATTGAGCAAAACGCTCAATGGCAAAACATTTTTGTCCAATGATGTCGAATCATGCTCAATTGTTTTTCACCTCCCCATTTTTGTCCAAAAGTGTTTTTGCTCAATTGGTGTAAAAAAGAAAGAAGAGGAGAAGAGAATAAAAATAAATATCTACATTTTTTTTTTTGTTTTATTATGAATAGAAAGAACTTTATCGGGAAATTCATCTTGGGAAAAATTATGATTGAGATTAAGTTCAAGGCTAAAAAAAATTGGGGTCACCAAAACGATAAAAAAAAAAAAGTGTCAAATAAAATTTTTCATTACAATAGTTCTAGAATTCTATACATGTTTTATGATTAATTATGATTCAAAGAATTTTCGGGTACAGGTTACATGTAACGAGGGGGGCGTCGACAACGCACAGTGGTTACAAACATGGTCAAAAGTCGAAAACGTTATTTAATCTCTCTGAAATTCAGTACGCAAGGGTTTTTGAGGTCACTGTTTTCAAATTTGTTATTATTTTTTCAAAAAAAAAAAAAAATATGGCGGAACCAATAAGAGGGACTAAAAAAAAAAAAATTCGATTTTAATAAAAATTGGCCTTGTTGGGTTCCCGAGGGCGCTGATTCCGAATTTTAAATAAATTAATAACAAAATAAATTTTTATTTTTCTATATCTTAGGCCATATTGACTCTAATGATACATATTTTTAATACGACACATTTGTGGGGGTCCAGGCACATTTATTTATGTCAAAATAAATTAATTACAATTTTTTATTGAATATTTTTAATACGGATTACATACAAGGGCGGATACAAGGAGGGGGTAAAGGGGGCAATCACCCCCCCCCCCCCGAGATTTGAAAAAATACTTTTTTTTTCGAAAAAAAATTTATTTTTAATGGAAAATTTTAAAAATTAATACTTAAAAATTTGATTTGTATTTATAATCTGGCAAACAAGTACAGAATGCGCCTTTAATTTACCGAAATTAAGAAAAAATAGGGTGCTGTGCGACCAATCACTCCAGATTCCCCCCCCCCCCGAGAAACACCTCTGGATCCGCCCTTGATTACATATAACATTAGTTTAAATAACATTAATATGCTTCGTCAGATGAATGTTCAAAAAATTAAATAAAAGAAAAATGTGCAAATGGGGGCGGCTAATTTTTTTAAATTATTAATGAAGAAGGATTAAAAAAGACAGGAAAAGCTGTTTGAGAGTGAGATGTCGTTGGACTTTATATTTTTTGACTTTTGAATTTTTTTGATTTCTGAAATGGAAAACGTTATTTGTAATGCTCCTATAATTTAACTATCAAATTTTATTGCATTTTTTTTACATTGTTGAAATTTACTTGCTACCAGTCGTTGATTCCATTTGACGAAATTGAAATAACAAAAAAAAAAAACAAGGAAATGGAGAGCGATTGAAAATTATGATTATTTGCGTTCGGAGCTCCCGATTGTTGCCCTCAACGCTCAGATTAAAATAGATTTTGAGAGCCAGATATGTGCATATGACTCTCAAAAACGGTCGTTTCTAACAGTAAAGATAAAATTTGAATTTTTGGCCATGTTTTCGGGATTTGGAACCACTGTGCGCCGTATAGGGGGCTCAGAACCCGTAAAATATTATCCAAAATCTCCCCGTACGCTAAATTTTCCGGTAAATAAATAAACATATCTTATTATATACAAAGCAGAACATCTCAATCAACTGAAATCCTCTTCTGCTATAGATGATTTAATTAATAAATTGGCATAAAAAAAAGGCGAGAAAAAATGTTCTTAGTAGTCTGCTGGCCTCGAAAATGGGCGAGAGTTTTTTCTCAAGGCTAATAGATTGCATTTTAGTGATGGAAAGTTACTCTAGAGTCAGCACTTGCAGTACCGGGGCGTTTAGCGGGAATAAGCCGGTAAAGTTGCGGGAAGATGGTTTTTCGCAAATATCTCGAAAACTATGCGCTTTTCTCCAAAAATTCATATATATAAAAAGAATTGAAATTAAATTACAAACAAAAATGGTCTAGTACATAATCGGTCTAAAGTGAACGCTTCGGGAGATATAGAGGGGTAAAATTTGTAATTAATATGAAAGGAGACACTGATAGAGAAATATTTATATCTTGTTACCATGACAACCAAAAAATTTCACCCTCTATATCTCCCGAACCGTTCACTTTAGCGTAATTATGTACTAGAGCATTTTTGTTTGTAATTTAATTTCGATTATTTTTGTATAAATGAATTTTTGCGGAAAACTGCATAGTTTTCGAGATATTTGCGAAAAACCATCTTATTATTCCCGCTAAACGCCCCGATTATATATAAATATATAACTTATAATTTTAATCTTTCCTTAGACCTCCGCGGCCCACGGGCTGGGAACCGCTGATCTAGTCCATAACTGACCTTTGTGGCGGTGGAAGAGTCCGAGTCAGGAGCGAGTTCATATTTGACCTGAGGTCGATCCCCTTTATTATTTTGAGTCATTTTCGTAACACGTCCCGTACCGTTGCACTCACAGCTATCGCACTAGTAGTACTGAGGCTCATGAGGTGTTGCGTTCCTCTTGCCGCGAGGCCTCCTCAGTCCCCACCGTTGACGATAACGTCTTTAATGCCTCACACCTAGCCAGTATGGACATCGGACACAACTACGATATATGCTCTTATGCAATTGTCCCTGATCGTGTTTCATCTCTTTTTTCAGATAAATAATTTTTATTTGTTTGTCGGTATTTGAAAAGAAAAAAAACATTAATTAAACACTTTTATAATTCGTCAGAAATCAAATTCTTTGATAGAAAATGTGCTCTAAAACGGCTTTTATTTAGAATGTTCAAATTATTTTTAACGCGACACCCCGTAAAAATATAGAGATAATTAGAATACATATAAATTTTAAGTTTCAGCCCAATCGGAGGTCATTTAGCCGGCTTAAAGTTTAAAAAAATTGAAATTTTCAAGATTTTTTTTGCTTTGGTCACCCCTAATACAATTTTAGATATCCCTGAATACAAAAAACATATATGTACGATATTATATAGTTCTTTGGCTTTCTAAAAATCATTCATTCGTAAAAATCTGTTAATTATTAACGAAATTATTAACAAAAACATCAGCAAAGAAAAAACACAAGTACACTCACTGGTCGAAAAAAATGGACCGCAAAATAATTTGAAATTTCAAAATAAGAGCCGTTTTAGAGCACATTTTCTATTAAAACCTATTTTGCTCTATATCTCTAAAATTGTGCCTGATGGGGCAAAACTGAAATGATATTTGAATTCAGTATGAAAACTACTTGTAGAATTTCATATCTTTATTCTGGTGAAAGAAAAAAAGTTCATTTTTGTCGACTAGTGTTATTTGGTCATTGAATTTATTGCATTGTTAATAATTTCTTTGGCCAATATGACCAAGAGGAATAATAAATTGACAATGACTTGGCCCTGATGATGGTCTCTATATGCGACCGAAACGTTGGCCCTGGCACTTTGCATTTAAATAAAAATTGAAAAAACGACTAGCTGCTTTGCTCATTTGAGATTGCCTGACCCTTAAATAAAAAATATAAATATTTTGAATAGCATTTTTTTAATGCTTACTTTGCCCTCGGGGCTTGGTGTAGAGGTTAGCGTGCTAACCTCATATACCAAACGTCGCGGGTTCGGACCCCAGGCAGTCCGATGATTTTATTTAAGCCAATTGGATACCAAATGGCTTAAATAAGAATGCTTGGACCCCAATATATATAATTTAATAATAACGGATATCGTAAATGTCTTAAATGGCCTAAGTTGCCGAAAAGACAGTGTGAATGTGTGTGTGAGTGTGAGTGTGAATGAGAAAAAGGTGTGAGTGTTTAAAAAAAAAAAAAAACGCTTACTTTTGTTTTTAATTTTTAAATTTTAACGTCTGTTTTTAGAGAATAGATATCAGCTATAAATTCAACCGTTTAAATGAAACCTCAAAAAAAATAAAATCATGGGTTTTTGGGATGCTATGTAAAAATGCATCAAATGTTTATTCGTTCTACATGAATTCTCTTCAAAAATTTCATTTTACCTACCCCACAAAAACTAATCAAATCTTGCACTTTGAAGATGGTATTGTATATTACTTCTTGATTCCTATAAAATTTCAATAAATGTTCCGATTGTAAGGCATTCTACTGGAAGTGCCGACTAGATCGAGATTCTAATAAAATGGAGTTTGACCTCAAGGAATCCATCCCTAACTAACCAAAAAATCTATTTTTATTTGTCTAAACATACACATTTGTTAAATATAATTTTATATAATCGATGATTGACAAATCGTTTATTTCAGAAAGGGCACATATCCCATTTTAAAAATTTTACAGGAGAAAAAAAAAAATGTTTGTAACATTAGGCTTTTTCAGACAAAAAGTGGTCCATAGAAACCATTAGAACACAGTTAGAGATGTGCCCTTTTAACAACGAACGTGTCTACACCAACAGAACCCATTTCATAAAAAAAAAAAAACTGTTTGTGATATGTGCCCTTTCTCAAATAAAAGATTCAATTATGAAATGAAAAGAAATAATGCTGAGGAACATTGACAGATGAAACAATTGAATCTATCTCTCTTTAAAATCAAAATTCAAGGCACATGCCTTTATTCTAGCCTAATTAGCCCACGGGGTATTATTTAGACCCCTAGCACAAGAGGCGTATACTCTACCGCTGTGCCCAAGAGCGAGCAAATAGATGAATAAAAGAAATGTTAATTAATTTTGAAAGAAATTTCAATATTAAATATTTTTTATCAATTGACTACGATTTTGTAAAAAAATTTTATTTATGTTAACATTAGAGAATTATAAATTGTATTTATAAAGAGATTGTGGCATGTTCAGAAAATAAATAAATGTAAAATCTTTGTTACAGCCTGAGGATGGAGACAATTGAACTCCGAAACCATAGGCGTAAATAAGTGCCGCAATTTTTCAATCAACTCGTATCATGCAAAAAAAATTCAACTCAATTTTATGTAAATGGGCCTAAAATACCGAGGTGTCCCTCTAGGCTGTTTCACTTGACCAGTGTACCATCTCAGATCTCTTTAAGGAAAATTATTTATTTTTTATTTTATTTTATTTTTTTTTTTTTTTTTTTATTTATTTTTGAAAT
This sequence comes from Euborellia annulipes, assembly GCA_023213315.1. Taxonomy (NCBI): domain Eukaryota; kingdom Metazoa; phylum Arthropoda; class Insecta; order Dermaptera; family Anisolabididae; genus Euborellia; species Euborellia annulipes. The sequence goes on from JAKCPI010021287.1 coordinate 26,871, forward strand.
TCCTATCGGGATCCCTGTTTATTTGCCCGAGGTGCTTTCGTGTACGAAGACACACACTCAAACCCAACCGGCCTCTGGCCGTAGCCATCTACCGGCACCCCGTGAAGTTACATAATTTCCTATCTCTAACTCCTCCTCCTGCTTTCGTCTCTAGCTAGTGAACTAATCCTTATTTCTGGTTCCAACCGGCTCCTTATATCCAACCCCTTCTATGCTATGGAGGATGTCCTATTTGAGGAGGGACTCCTCAGCACCGGGGAGTCCTCCTTTCGAAGAATGCATCACTGAGAGGGAACCTTCTTTACGTCCCTTCCGCAGGACGGGATGCCACAGCAACTCCCTCTCCTCGTAGAGTTGCCTGAGGGCTATTGTGGAAAGATCCTATATTCCAATCCAGGGCTTGCTTGAGGATTTGTTTACATTAAATAAATATTTTTATTTAATGAAAAATCCCGCACGCCAAGGATTTGAACAGGGATCTTCTTTGCAGAAGCTGACACCCTAGCTCACTACACCAGCGAGCTCCTCTTAAGGAAAATTATAATAAATTTATTTATATATTAATTTTTATTATTTTTCATTTGCGAGATTTAATCAATTTTAAGCGGCTTTAATTTTTTATAAAATATAACAAAAATCAATTTTTTTCAATTGAAAAATTCTGAATTTTCTAGAATTTTTTTGTGTTTTATTTAATTTAATTTAAGAGAAAATTATTATATTATACTTTCTCTCTTACCCTATATATGAAATATATAGAGAGAAAAGTATTTTGTATTATGAGAGCTTAAATATCTAGTCATGGCTTAGTCCAATGGGGGGTTTGAACCCCCTAAATCCCCCCCCCCCGTGGCTACGCCTATGTCCGAAACTGTCAATTACTGTACAGAATCCAGTCACTAAACAATAAATTGTAAAATTTGTTGTTTTGATACTCCTTAAGGAACTACAATTCCAGATTAAAATAGATTAATTTAAAAATTTATCTTTTTTATGATTTGTTCTAAATGGCTATCTCAAAAATTCTGAGTTTGTTTCACATTTTTGAGTTGTGCCTTCAGCAGGGCATTTATTATCCGGATGACCATCTGAAATTTTTAATTATAATTTATCATTTTATATGAATGTCATTTTATCTTTTAACTAAATAAATCAAACTCTTGAAAATATTATATTATACTTTAACTTGTCAAAATGAGATTAAAGTATTATCACCTGATTTGATGATAAATTTAAATACTAAATCATCACTTGAATTTGGCATTGATTTCTTTATTTATATTTTTCTTCATCAATTATAGTAAAGTTATAAACCTTTATAAATATATCAAAGATACATATAATTATGTAAGCTTAGACAAAGGTTTTTTAAATACGAAAATTTTAAAAATGGAAAGATATAATGTAAAAATCTGGTGTGACTGGTCGCACAACTTTCTCTTATTTTCGGTAATCGAAAGTTGAGTTTTGTGCTTGTCACACCAGATTTTTTTAAATAACATTTTTACAAGATGATAATATGAAATAAAACAAATATTTAATATTATCTGCAACTATCAAAAGTGCAGAACGTAGTCAAAGAATAATCATTAATCAATCCCGACCAATATTTACATATAATTTTGATTATACTTGGATAGCATATATATCGGGAAAGTCGGATAAAATGGCTTTGACAATTTTTCGTGACCTTAATCTTTGGGTTTTTTTTTTTTTTCATGGTTTTCGGCCCGCAGCCATACCCAGGGCCGCAGACAGGGGGGCAGGGGGGCTATATCCGGGGCCCTTTGCGCTCCAACCTTACAAATTCTTAAATTGATACTGGCGACCGTTGGCACTAGTTGTAACATATTTAAATAGGTAATATAAATTGTACTCAAGGTTATTTGTTTCAATTCATTTTATTGACTTATATGCATTTCGACACTATGGTGTCATCTTCAGAACTTTACATATGACTACGTAATGATTTGTAAACTTCTGAAGATGACACACATAGTGTCGAAATGCGTATAAAGTTAATAAAATGAATTGAAACAAATAACCTTGAGTACAATTTATATTACCTACTTAAAATTCTCATAAAAATTAATTTTAATGGCTAAAATTTCAATAAAAAAAATCATTTTCTTGAAATTTTTTTCTGAAGAGCCCCCCCCCCCAAATTCCTTTAAAAAAAAAAATCATTTTCTTGAAATTTCTTTCCTGAAGGGGCCCGGGCCCTTAAAATTTCAATTAAAAAAAAATCATTTTCTTGAAATTTCTTTCCTGAGGGGCCTTTAAGCTCAAAACAAGATTAATAATATTTTTCACGTCTCAGAATAGCTAAAAACGCAGATTTCAGTGCCTAATTTTCTACAAATTTTTCCATACCCCCCAGACCACCCGAAAGGCGTCTGGCCTCAATAAATTATGGTAATACTATGTTTAGGAAATTTTCATAAAATTTTAAATATCTTTTTTATTTAAATAAACATTGTAAGCTATGTATAACTGGTTAAAAAATTATGTCAAAAACTGTGTAAAAAATTGTTGGCATGAAGTCCACAATAGCCTTTTACATATTTAAAAAAAAAAAAACTTTAAGTGTGGTTGGGGGGGGGGAGCCCGTATTATTATGTAGCCCCGGGGCCCGTCAATTCTGTCTGCGGCCCTGCTCTACAGTTACATTCTATATACATCCACAAAAAACTAAACAAGATTACTATACAAGACTGTTAAATGAATCATGGTATTTGCCATGGAAACAAAATATTAATATTTTCCCATGTTTATACATTTTACATCTTTCTAATATATCGGCGGAAACTAAATATATGTCGACACAAAAAATTTGGTGTGGCAAGCGCAGAACACATCTTTTCTTTACCGAAGGTAAGAGAAAGTTCTATGCTGTGCGACCAGTCACACCAGATCTTTTTTTTTTTTTAAATTAATGCCTTGGATTATTTGACCAATAGAAGAGAAGCATTGATGTCACGTGACACTATTGTTTCGTTTGTTCGACGCTAGTTGCCGGCGTCGCCACCTTCAGTATGAGCTCCACGGTCAGTGAAGAAGCTTCTAAAAGAAATCCTCTCCGTTCCCGCCGCCTGATTAACAAGCACCCAAGGATGCATTCTCGACAACTGATCCACGATTATTTCCATTTTAACAACGCCGACCTCTTCACTTTCCTAGGTATTTATTTTCCTTTTTAATCCTTTTCATTTTTATTACATAATCATAAAAAAACGGACTCGTATGAATTAAATATAGAATGAAAATTATTTTTGAATGTTTTTTCGTTTTATAATTATTCTCATCTGTATACAAAATGAAAAAAAAATAATATCAAATTAAAAACATAATTTAGCATGAGTGTGAATAAATAGATAATTTTTTTTCATCAAAATTGATGGAGATGATTCTAGAACTCTCTGCATATGAGATTGTGAGGATAAGAGTAACTATGGTGTTTTCGTTCTCTTTCTCGTTGCAAAAGTAGCGCTCTACTTTATCTCTTTCTCGGCCATTCATGTGTTGTTGGTTGATTGTCGTTCGATTTGTTTATCTTCAGAGATTTATATTTGTTTTCTATTATTAGATTTATTTTTATTTGTTTTTACAAGTCTAATTAATTTTATATTTTAAACAATATAAAGTGAGATTTTTTAATTTATTATTATTATTTTATTTTTAATGCCTAATTACATCTAAAAAAATTTCTATATTTTCTCTTAAATTTTTATGGATTCAAATAGGGATTGAATTATATAAATTAAAAAACCTATATTTATAAGTATATATAAAATCTGGTGTGATTGACCGCACGGCACACAATTTTCTCTTACTTTTGGTAATCGTAAACAAACAAAATATTTCAATTTTACTCAAAAGTTTAAGATTAAGATTAAAATATGAATTTTTTCTAGACACTTAAGACTACGGGAACTTAGTTGGGAACTTATCAAATTCAGTCAAGGGCGGATACAAGGAGGGGGCGGGTGTAAAGGGGGCTATTTAAAAAGGGTTTCGATTGCCACTCCACCTTTCCTGTACAGGGGATCACCTTCTCCCCCTCACCTAATATTTATTTGGACCCTGTTATGCAAATGTGTGTCAAAGGCCAAAAAATTCAAAATTAAGCTAAGCACGAAATATTGTTTCAAATGCTTTAATGAATAGTATTTTTTATGAATTATGTCCTAAAAAAAATTTATATTTAAAAAGCTTAAAAATATTTCAATGCAGGATTTTCATTTTGCAAAAATGATTTATGTTCCTAACACGTTGTTTTTTATGATGTTAACAACCAATAAAAACTTATTTAACCTATATTATATATTGTTTACCTTAAATAAACCAAAATCCTTTTTTTTTGAAAAATGAGAAATGAATTCGTAGATGTCAAAATTTAATTTTTAGATATTATTCCTGATAATGAAAATGAGGATCAGAGTGATTTCGAAAAGACAACAAAATAAATAATATTAAGTCAATTTCATTATTATAACTTTGATTTACTGTTGCCACATAGGCGTAGCCACGGGGGATTTGGGGGTTCAAACCCCCCATTGGACCCAAGCCATGACTAGATATTTAAGCTCTATAATACAAACAATACTTTCTCTCTATATATTTCATATATAGGGTAAGAGAAAGTAAAAAAATATAATAATTTTCTCCAGTTTAAAAAAAAATAAAATAAAATAATTTTATTAAATAAAACGCAAAAAATTCGAGAAAATTCAGAATTTTCCCATTGAAAAGAATTGATTTTTGTCTTGCTTTATAAAAAATTAAAGCCTGCTAAAATTGATTAAATCCCTCAAATGAAAAATAATAAAAATTAATATATAATTAAATTTTTAATTTTTTTTTAAAGTCAATCGTACATAAAGCTAAGGAACTGCAAAAGACAACGCGCTGGATAAAAGACTAATGTCTGAAGCCGCAAAAGAATTGTTATATTACAGCGCCAGGAGCGCAATTGTAATTTAAATTTTGTAAATTATGAATAAATAAACTCATTATTATTATTATTTTTTTTTCAAAGTGATCTGACAAGTGAGATAGAACTCGGATCAAGAGAAACAAAACAGGCAGAAACTCGGCTATTATAGGGATATATTTAAAATTCTTAAATATGTGAGGGTTGCATTTTTTATTGCTTGAAACGAGATGAATGAAAAATTGAGGCACTTAATTAAGAAAGGGCGGGCCCGAGCCAATCCAAGGGGGTCCAGGAGGGCTGATTGGCTAGTCATATATTTCATTAGACGCCTTATACTGCCCTATTAGTCGGGGGGGGAGAAATCATCCTGAACCCCCCCCATCGAAAATTTCTGGCTACGCCTATGTGTTGCCATGTTCACTTCCAATCAGGAATTAATTGATGAGAAAATTTTGTTAATCACTTTGTATTTAATTTTAAAACATTAATACTATTTAAAATTGATTAATGTAATTTTGATAAAAAGTTTCTAAGCTATTAGTATTAAATATAACCATAAAAGAACTTTAATAATATCTCCGTTTTAATTTTTGATTTATAACCTAAAATTATTTTATTAATATAAATAGGAAGATTATTGCAATCAAGAGACTTTGAAGCATTTTTACAAATATAATATTGGACTTAGAGAATTTTGCAAAAATAAATTTTATTGTTTATTCTCTAAATTATCTATTTAGAGATAATTTATGAATATCTGCCATAATTACAGTATTTACTTGCACAATTGACAAAAAAAAAAAGGATATATAATCTAATCAAAACAATTTAAATCAGAAAAACTTTAATGTTGATTTTCTCAAAACTCGATGTCTGGTCTTCGACACACATTTGCATAACAGGGTCCAATTAACCAATATGTATTATATATTGATGGCCCTTATAAAAAGAAGTCTCCGTTAGCGGGCAAACGGTTGTTTTAGGGGAGATATATTGCGGTCCAGCAATGTTATCCAAATTGTTTGTAAATTCAGTTGAACGCCAACCAATCAGGCCTACAACAAAATTAAATTATTATTTTTTTTTTTTAATAAAATGAAACTTTGATAATTTTGCACACTCACCTGCACTTGTCTTTGGAAATCTTACATTTGTTAGTCCGATATCTTCAGAATTCATTATGCGCTTGGGTTGTTTGCGACACGGATTCAATTCTTTCATTCTTTTCTTTGATAAACCCATCTCCTCAGCATATTCTTCTATATTCTAAAAGAAAAGGTTTAAATCAACATAAAACTTTTTTAATTTCAACATTTCGATCACTTCCATCATCGGCATATGTATTGAGACTAATGCACAGGCAGGGCCGCAGACAGACTTGACGGGCCCCGGGGCTACTTACTAATACGCCCCCCCCAAAAAAAAAAAAAAAAAAAACTTAATGTTTTTTTAGTATATAAAAGGCTATTGTGGCCTTCATGCCAACAATTTTTTACACAGTTTTTAACACAACTTTTGAAATAGTTTATACATAGTGATCTGATACAGACTTTTCCCTATTTAAAAATGATTTGATGTTTATTAAAAAAAAATTAATTTAGAGAAAAGTTATTCAGAGATTTTTGTCTCTGAATAGAATTAGGGTAATTTTGTTGCGGCCTTCAGATCGCCCTAATCCCTGTTGATGTCAGAACTCGGTGTAGGACGTCAACTCGCAGATTTGATTGATTGTTGATTTTGATTGTTGTTTATTTTTAATTGTTTGATTTTTGTAATTGTTGTATTTTAATTGTTTGGTTTTTTTTATTATTGTATTTTTCTTCTTTCTTCCTTTTTCTTCGTTTATTTTCAATATTATTTGTTTTGTTTTTTTATGAATTTGATTATTTTTAATGAATTTGTTTGTTTTAATTATTATTTTTTATTATTTAATGTGTTTAAATGTTGAGCTCTTGATTGGTTTATTTTTGAGCTGTGTTAAAGGCGCTTTGTAAAAATGGAGCTCTTAGTATGAATGGGGCTTTTGTATGATTGGGGCTCACGAGTCTTCCGTCCCTTGCATTTTATAGTAAATTTCCACACCGCCTGACGTCAGCCTCGTCATTTGTCCTTCTGCCCTGACTTCTAGCAGCAACCAATTTTTTAACATCTCTGCACTTTGACTTGTTAATTATTAACTTGCTCATATCACTCGAAAATTCATGCCAAATAACGAATTTTGAATTACTTAAATACTAACTCACTCTCACTTTTTTAGGAAATTAGTTTAGACTAGGGCTGGACGGTAATGGATTTTCATTACCGACCTCGATAATGAAAAAAAAACCGGTTTTTCTCGAAAGTCGGTAAAAATTTTTACCGCCCGCGGAACCAAAGTTTGCCGCCGCGGAACATTTTTTTTTTTTGCGGAACCAAAATTTTTCCCAGGGCGAAAAAATATTTTACCTTTTTTTTAGAGAGCCAATTTTTTGCTGAAACATTTTATTTTTTTTTCCCGCGGAACCAAATTTTTCCAAATTTTTCCCGGCCGGAAAAATATTTTACCTTTTTTTAGAGAGCCAATTTTTTGCCGAAACATTTTTTTTTCTCGCGGAACCAAAATTTTTTACCGCCCGAAAAAATAGGTTTTTACCGACTTTCGAAAAAACCGGTTTTTATCGAATTAGAGGTTCGTTACCGCGTTTTCGGTAAAAAATTTTTACCGGTTTTTACCGGTAAACCGGTTTACCGTCCAGCCCTAGTTTAGACTTTGATTTTCTTGCCAATTTGATTAAAAAATATCATTTTTTTTTATTATCAATTCACTCTTATCATTTTCTTTTTAAAATAAATTATTTTAATATTTCCTAGAATTTAAAATTTAAGTGATCTTTTCTCTGGACCATTTCTCGGTGTTGGTACAATAGCTTACAAATAATAATCTTGTAAAAAAGTTAATTAAAATTTTTTCAAAATTTCCTAAACAAAGAGTTGAAATATTTTATCGAAATCCGGACAGAGGATTTCCGAGGGAATCTGGGGGTATGGAAAATTTTTTGAAAATTAGCCACTGAAATCTGCGTTTTTAGCTATCCTGAGTCGTGAAAAAGATCAAATTTGAATTGAGGTTAAAGGCTTTCAAAAAAAAATAAAAAAAAAAAATTATTTATTGAAATTATTGATTTGAGCTTAAAGGGCCCGGGCCCCCTGAGGAAAAAAATTTCAAGAAGATGATTTTTTTTTTTAATTGAAATTTTAACCAAGAAAATTATTTTTTATTAGAATTTCAAGGTGGGAGCGCAATGGGCCCGGGCCCTTCAAGGGGGCCCGGGCCCCGGGGATATAGCATCCTGCCCCCCTGTCTGCAGCCCTGTGCACAGGATTTAGGCAACCCAAATCAATAGCGGATACAAGGGGGAGGGGGGTAAAGGGGGTAATTACCCCTCTGACATAAAAAAAAAATGATTTTTTTGGGAATTATTTTTAATATAAAATTTTAAAAATTAATTCTTGAAAAATTTGATTTGAATTTATATTCTGGTAAACAAGTACAGAATCTATATATTATATATAAATAATTTTAATCAAAATGTCCGTCTGTCACGCTCAATTTTACGACCATTAGTTAATTTCCATTGGAATTTTGAAAACGAAGTGCATTGGTTTGCATTCTTTGAGGTCCCCTTTCGGTGATTATTGGAAAAATTCTCGAGTCCAGAAATTTCTATAATTTTTTTTTTTCCTAAAGTCACAAATTTTCTCCCATTCACACAGCAAACACCATGTACCGAAAAAAATATTCAAAAACCCGGGAATGGTGAATAGGTAGCCAACTAAAAAACAAAATTTTTCCGCAGGGTGGAAAAAAATTTTCTCGGTCGACGCACAGACACACAGACAGACATGCCAGGGCGCGGAAACCACTTTTAGATTCAGGGGACCTCAAAACTTGTATAGCCATTGCAAAATGGCTTCGACATCGAATTTTTGCCATGTATCCATTAGACTACTTTCTCTCCTTTTTATGATATTTTGTCAGGTTAGTCAGAAAGTAAAGAGCGGATAAATAAGCATAAAAGTTGAAAAAAAAAGCATCTCATAAGCAACTTCTACTCATACCAATGGGGGGGTGGGGTTAAAGGAGAAAATTAATTTTAATATAAAATTTTAAAAATTAAAACTTAAAAAATTTTATTTGTTATATACTGTATATTCTGGTAAACAAGTACCGAATGCAACTTAAAATTACCGAAAGTGTGCGGCCAGTCCCACCAGGATTACCCCCCTGCAAGGGTCGGCCGCAGTCCGCCCCAAGTAGGGAGTACAGGGGACACATGGGGCGGAGGGTCCAGGCGGGCCCGAGACAGAGTAGGGAAGGCGCGATTTTTGCAGTTGCCGAAGGATTTACATTACATGAACGTTTTTTCTGAATAATGTTTGGAATTATTTTTTTTAAGCCCTCGGGCTTGGCGTAGAGGCTAGCGCGAGCAAAAACTGTCAACTATACCAAGTACTCTTTGGCCGATTTTGATTAAAAGCTTATTTTCACGATCCCGAGGGGGGGTGTTTAACTTATATATAAAATTTCAGCCTCATAGTTTAATTCCTTCATGCTTAAAATTGAATACACACCCATACACCCACACACAGACAGACCATGGCCCTATTTCATAAAGACTGACAATGCGACAATTGTCAAAAATTGACATAAAAATAAAATATATATATAGGTTAGTTTTTGTCTAATAAAAGAGAGAAAAAACCTTAAAAAGTTCTCAATCATAGAAAAAAAAAAATTGTCGACATAATTCTTCATTTCAACCTTATTTTCATTTATTTAATTTATAAATATTTATTTGTCAATCATCGATTATATAAAATTATTATATTTAAAAAAGTGTGAGTATGTTTAGTCGAAAGTTGTGTACTGTGCTTGTCACACCAGATTTTTTTCAATTTTAATTGAAAAAATAACTTTAAGAATTATTTTATTAAGGTTTTTTTTTTTTAACATACTTTTTTCCCATTCCACACTCACACTCTTTGTCAGACACAGAAGCACACAGTCTTTTCGGCGACTTAGACTATATAAGATTTTAGGCCTATACGATAAAAATTATTTATGAATATATTAGATATTTTTAACGAGACTGTGAGTGTTTTTTATTTGTGGAGGCCAAACATCCTTTTAAATATATCTATGACTTGTTTAGTCCGAATCGGGGTATTTTGAATACTATTATCTTATTCAATATATATAGATCGCGAAAAATATTTAGCTTATATATTAGGGGTGGGCCAAAAAAAATTTTTTCTCTATGAAAATCTCATTCGAAATGATGAAAAAAATTCTGGTAAGACCTGAGCTCATAATATTAATATTAAGAGGTGACTCATTGATATTTCGATTTCCCATTTAAATAACACAGGAAATTTCGTTTT
>JAKCPI010021288.1:0-11580 GCA_023213315.1 Euborellia annulipes
AGAAAGTAATAAAAGAGGTGAAGAATATTAATGTATCCCAACTTATTTATATTCACCCTAAAATTCCATTCACTTCAAAAACTTCAATGTCGTATTACATTGCAATTATTCAAAATAATTTCCGTATGATAAATGTTGTTCGACTGGGCTGTGAGAGAAGACCTCTTAAGCCCGAGGTGATCAGGGTGATCCCCAATGAAGCAGGGGGCACCAATTTGGGGACGAGTCTTGCTCGAGGCAATAAGGGATTTCTAGGCATCCTTAATCTACTTAAAAGACAATTCTATCAGAAAATTGCAATAAAATTTTTAGCCCGAGGCAAATATTTAACAAGCGTAAATGTAATTAAGTCCAAAAAAAAAATTAAGGAAGAGAGAGAGGCATCTCGCCAAAAATAAGAGATCGTTAGATTGGTGAAAAGTTCAAAAAATAAGATAAAATTTATCATTTCAAAAGTTGGGTAAGTGGGGGGATGACTAAGTAACAAGATAATTTCAAAGACATTTATATTATTTCACCGAGCCCGAAGTGCTTTGGATCGGGGAAGGGACCAAAACAAATCATAAAGAAAAATATAAAATGAATATTTTATATGTAAGCCTATTTGTACTTACATGATACAGAACTGTATATAATGAATATAGACTATTTTCCAATATACTTTTTTTTATCTTAAGGGGAATATACCTCCCCTCAAATGAAGTCCTTGCTAACAATGCTGTTTGGCAATTATTTACTTTGGCAAATCCCATATTGAAAATTGGATTCAAAATCTCATTTACTCATTATATTTTTAGATGCTCTTGATCTGTAACTCAGAGATAGAATATTAGCTTCTGGTGCCAGAGATCCAGAGTTCGCTACCAGTCCCAGGAAAAAAAATTTTTCTATTGAATTGGTTACTAATCAATTGAAGTAAATGTGGACGGGGTCTAAATGGTCTCAAATGCCGAAAAAAATATTTTATATCTTAACACATTTTGAAGTGAATATTTTGTCAAGGTTTTTTTTTAAATATAAACATCCTAATATGGATATTTAAAAATTTTCTTCATTTTTTAGTTCCATTTTTACTTTCTCTTAAGTAGCCTACATATGTGTAAATACTGTATATAGAAAGTATTGGATTCATGTCAAAAATTAGATACCGAGATTTTTATGGAAATACAGAGATCTCTGATTTCAAAGAAGTAGGTTCTGCAAAATGATCTGTCTGAGTGAGGGTTATCAAAATAAAGCAAGTAGAACTTTTGAAGTTGAAATTTTATATTTAATTTGGGAACTAGAAAATAAGATTTTAAATAAAATCGTCCAAAGAGTATATACAAGTACTAGTACTGATGTACGATTTGAGTTTTTTTTATTTTGTTAAAATTTGTTAAAACGATTTTGATTAAATATTCTCATTTTGTTCTTTACTCTTGTGCTCTATAGAATAGAGGGGAATATGCTTGCTGTAGTAAATCTTTTACTTTGTTTATAAATTTTACATCTTGAATTTTAATGTATTCCCGGAAACTAAATATTTGTCGAAACTTAGTACAAAAGCATAGAACCCAATTTTCAATGATGTGCGGTCAGTCACAACAAATTGTTTTATATAGAATTTTTGAACTTTGATACTTTTTTGATTTTAGATATTATTAAATAACAATAAAAAAGTGTGACTCCCCCATAGATTAAAGAAAAAAAAAGGGTGGATGGATCGTAGTACGAGTAATATCAAAGACAGACGTTGTCTACGTTTTGATAAGACAGGAAGCACATGTGCAAATCTCGGATGCCTTAGGGTTGGCAACAGGAAAAGGGGAAGAGACGAGAGCTTAAGAAGGGCGGAGATAGGGCATCAAATTGTGGCGATTGGCGATTATACTCACGCAGAAGCCATCTGGTCCAAAGCCATCTCATCGAGGACAAAAAGAAAAAAAAATATCTATCCTAAGATATAATTCATTCTTTGAAAAAATTCAACTCTAATAAAAAAGAAGGGGGACAATGTCAATACTATCATATCATTCATTCATATTAAAATATTACCACGTTTTATCATTTTTATATTAATTCCCTCATATATTATGTTTAAATTCTTAAAAATTTAAAGTTTAAAATAGTTATTAACTAATAAAGGTTAATAAAATCTTCTCTGTACCAAACATGTTTATCTTAATTTAAATATTAACTATCGTTTAAAATATAAATATATCAATACAATAAAATATAATTTGATCTGAAATATTGTATAACAGAGGAGTAGACGGTGGGCCCTGCAGAAGAGAACAACAGCCACCAGGATCTTTGCCAGACAAGGCTTGCTGAATTTTTCGATAGAAGCTCGCAAAAACCCATCGATACCGATTTTTCTTTCTTAATGCAATGAATTTCTTAACTCTAATGGCGTCAGTAACGGAAAGTACTCTAAATAAAATATAATACAATAAAAAAGGCCCCCGGGCTTGGTGTAGTAAGTAGCGTGCCTACCTCCTATACAAAACGGCGCAGGTTCGGACCCCAGGCAGTCCGATGATTTTATTTATGCCATTTGGATACCAGATGGCCTAAATAGAAATGCCTGAACCCCCAATAGATATTATAAATAATAACGGTTATCATCAAAGTCTTATATGGCCTAAGTTGCCGAAAAGACTGTGTGATTGTGAGTGTGAATGAGAAAAAAGTGTGAATGTTTTTATATAAAAAAAAAAAAATAATAAAAAATAAAAGGAAGAAAGAGCTCAAAAATTCGACAAAAAAGACCTTAAAATTTTTTTTTCTTTTTGATATTATATTCAATAAATATTCCCATTCAAGAATGAAATTTAAATCTCATATTCTACTAAATATAATTAGAATACACGACTTTCTTTATGTCTATTAACAGACGAAAAGACAATCTTTAAACAAAAACAAATTAGGATTATTATTAGGGTCCGACCGAAACAAGATTTTCAGCCGAAACCGAAACCGAATATTCGGCCTCAACCTTAGTTTCGGCCGAAACCGAAACTTGTATTTCTTATAAAAAATTTTTTTCATTTTACTTTTTTTTTTTTTTTTTTGAATTTTTTTTTCCCTCCCGTGAAAATCATTTTACCTTTTTTTAGGGAGACTAAAATTTTTTTCTCCCTCAAGTGCAAATTATTTGACCTTTTTTTTTTTTTTTTTTGCATGCGAGTCTCATCCCATTTTTTCAGACTCTGGTTTCGGCCACTTTTTGGCCGAAACCGAAACTACGGCCGAAACCATGATTTTTGGCCGAAACTGGCCGAAACCGTAACCGAAACCGAATATTCGGTCGGTTCCTAATTATTATATGAAAATCGAAAATTAAAAAAAAAAAAAAAAAATCCGATTAGCTACATTAAAAACACTAGGTTTTTAAATTTCAAAGATTTATTAAGATTATTAATTTTAAACTTATTACCAAGTGTTTTTGATCTAATAAATTAATTAATAATATAAATAATGTCACATGAATACATTTTAAAGAAAATAAAATATTTTTTATATCCATAATCTTTGATAGTATTTAGCGCCATGTTTATGTTTGTCTTTATATATTTCTTTTTATTATTTCGGGGAAAGGGGGTTTGAACCTCTACCTTTTGTAACTAAAAAGAAGAAAGATGAGTTTGTATTGCCCATTGAAATAAGCGATTTTTTTTTATTTTCCAAGCACTTGATTTTTGTAACCCATAACTCATTATTATTGATAACCGCTGTCATCTATTCAGATGTTTAATTGCTCATCCAATACAAACAAATTGATTTGTTAAGTGATTTTATTAGTTCTTAATCAAATGAATAGGAAGAGGAAATAAATTACTTCCAATTCAATGAAATAATTTACAAGCAACTTCCATATACGATAAAACGAGTAATAATGTCCAACAACGGAAGTTAAAATATAAACCACGAGTATCCGATTGTTTCCATTCTCTCTTCTATCTTGAAACTCTGGATCTGAATACAAAATTATTACGAAGGGAAAGGGGAAAGGGATCCGATACATAGATACACACATACATCGAGCACTTCACTGTATTTGTAACGTCCTGAATCTGTGGCAGTGACACGAGAAATAGCCGAAGACGATAATGTCACGTGACACGACACTCGATCAGATAGTAGACCGGGAAGTCCCACAAGCCGCATGACAAACATATAATTGCAACTTGGGTTGGTTCAATCTATCCCCAATCTAGAATGAAATGTCACTGCAATTGTGATAGTCAAAAAAAAAGAATATAAATTGAAAAAAAAAATATGGTGTGGCTGTCGCACAGCACACAACTTTCTCTTACCTTCGGTAATCTGTGTTTGTCACACCAGATTTTTCGTGTCGACATTTATTTAGTTTCCGAAAACTCAAAAAGTACATCTGTAAAGTTCTACAGTTCTTTAGCAGATTTTATTTAAAAGTCTATTTTCAAGTCTCAAGTAGGCCTACCTAACTTAAATATAAAATTTCATTCAATCTCCTTTCTAATTTCTTTCATACTTAATTTTGAACACACAAGGCAGATAGATAGACAGACCATTTTGCAAAACCCACTTTTTTTCTCAGAGGCTCTCAAAACGTGTATTTCAATCAAATGTTAACATTTTTGAATGCAATACTTTCTCTCCATATAACACTATTAACATATAGACCTATAAAGTAAAAGAAAGTAAAACTAAATACAGTAGGCCTACTCAGGGCCAGTGGCGTATTCAGGGGGGGGGGGGGCACGGGGGAGGCCCCCCAAAGCCTTCTCCAAAACAAAAAATTACCTAATCGTATGGAGGAAGGCCGTCTAATTTACAGGAAGGTGAAGAAAATAGACTTAATTCGGCCCAAAATAATTTATTACCAATGTCTACGTTTCGGGGACTAAACGTCACCCATCCTCAGGACAAAGGTCGTAAAGTCTTTCGTGCCTCCAGCACTCGTGTAATAAATACAACAATAATTTGTTGTGTGAAATGATGGCTGTATTTTATATTAGGGTTCAGCTCACCATATAGCCAAATTACTTGCAAATTTTAACCACGAGCCACTCTGAGTCAATGCTGCATTGACTCAGAGTGGCTCGTGGTTAAAATTTGCAAGTAATTTGGCTATATGGTGAGCTGAACCCTAATATAAAAAAAACCCCCCCTTCACACAACAAATTATTGTTGTATTTATTACACGAGTGCTGGAGGCACGAAAGACTTCGACCCTTTGTCCTGAGGATGGGTGGCGTTTCCCAAGTCCCCAAACGTAGACATTGGTAATAAATTATTTTGGCGGGCCGAATTAAGTCTATTTTCTTCACCTTCCAAAAAATTACCTATTGTTTTCCCTAATGATTTTTTTTTTTAAATAATTATTTTATTAACTCTCCTAAATTCTAAAATCTAAAAAAAAACTTATAAATAATTGAAAAAATCTCTAATATTTACGAATTTTGTATTAAAATTATTTTTTATTTCAAGAAAAAAAATTCTTTTTTTATTTATAATTATTATATTATCTAAAAAAAAATTTCTCCACTTTAAGTTTCTTGGAAAAGGGGGGGGGGGGGTTTCAAAAACTTTTGGGCCCCCCAAGCAGAAATCCTGGCTACGCTACTGCTCAGGGCCATATATATTTGGCGCCCGAGCCTCCCCCTCTCCAAATTTTTCAAATCTATATACATATATACGGCTATATGGCTTTAAAAATATTTTTGTGTATAAGGGGGGGGTGAGATATTTAAAAATGTGTTCGGGCCTCCTCCCGAAAAAAAATTCTACATACGCCCCTGGGTCTACTAGAACTAGTTGAGTCTCTCCTCCTACATTTTTCCCATATTCTTTCTTGTTGCATGTGACAAATGTCATCGTAGGTCTTTAGACCTTATGTATCTTATACATGAATAAAAAAAAAATTATGCACTAATCATCTTTGACTGTTTAGATGCGATAATCCCAAGTTCAATCAATTATTTTGTTTCATTTTTGATTCAATTATTATATTATTATAATTCTTTTTTTTTTAATTATTCTTTTCGGCATCTTAGGCCATATAGATTTTAACGATAAACTATTTTTACGAAATGATTTATTATAGGGAGTCCAGGCATATTTATTTATACCAGTTGGTATCCAAATGATTTAAATAAATTCATCGGACTGCCTGGGATCCGAACCCGCGCCTCGTGGCTATATTATTAATTTAAAAAAATTCAAATTTTATATTAATTCTTATTTCTTCCTAACAAATAGTTTATTCATCTAAAAATTATATGGCTAATTTTTTTGAAATTAATGATCTCTGACAATGTGACCCTATTTCTCCTCCCTTCTTTTAAGCAAAAAAAAAGACTTTGACGACGCTCATTATAAAAAGCATCAATTTTAATCTTTTTGAGTGATTATTGCTGCCTACCCCGGGCATCGAACCCAACGAAAGGGTGCGTTTTGGCACTTACATAATCAGATCGCAAAGTCTTCTGTCGCAAACTTTACGAATAAATCACTCCCCTGTAAAACCCTCACTCTTTCCCTTCTCCCTTTTTTCCTTATACATGGAATCCCTTCTGGCTATCCATCCATGGTTGCCGCTTCTTTCTTTGTCACCTCCGACTCTATTCCATTTCAAATAAAAGAGAACAATATAAAAAAAAAAAATTGGATTAACCAAGTGATTGTCAAACGATTTGCATTGTTTCTATCGTTGGAAAGAAATAAAACCATTGAGAACAAAAGCTGGACAAAGGGTTGGAGATGCCCTTCGGGAAGTACTTTGAAAAAGCTCTTATTAAATTTTCAGGTAAACCAGAGAAAAGCGTAATGTGTGTCTATCTATCTACACACATTTTTTATAAAAAATTCAAAATCAAACAAAAAAATCAATGATTTCTTTTCTTTGTATTTAATTATAATTAATGGTCCACAAATCAAAAGCTTTTTTCTCATCTCTCTCTCTTGTATTGAAGAGTTGCAAATCTCTTAAAAAAATATATTTTTTTATATCAATTCGCTATTATTTACTTTTGGAATTAAACTTTTAAAAAAGTTATTTTTAAATTTTAACTTTCTAATGAAGTACTTTTTTTTTCTTTCTCATTCGGGCTTCTAAGGGCGTTTTATCTAATTTAATTTTTTTTAATAGCATTTTAATTATATATATTAAAATAAAACTAAAAGTGAAAGAGGTATGAAAAGGAGACCTATTTAGTCAACTTCGACCCTTTCTGTTTCAGATTACGAGTGCTTCCATACGAGATTACGAGTGCTTCCATACGAGATTACGAGTGCTTCCATACGAGCCTTCTGAGACAGATTCGGATATCTTTAAAGAGTAAGTCATCTTCACAAAATTTTTGTATATTTTTTATATAAAAGTGTCTACAACAAATCCTCTCATAATCCGGTTAATTGATTCCTTCAGTTAGAAACAGAAATAATCGAGAAACTAATCAAATATTGATACAAAAACATATATAGTTCTAAACAAAATTTTATTTATTTTTCTCTTGGTTGCTGAGATCTTGTGAGATCAGTGTATACATATTTAAGATCATTATTGATGACAACAGAAAGGCCTTCCACACTCTGGTTCTTCGGGGCCGCCCAGGTCCCACCGAGTTTGCCATTGCTTGATCGCAATGAAATAAATTCTTATAATCCAACCAATCTTTAATTAAAATTTTTGTGAACTCTTCAAATTCACAAAAGTGCGAGATTATTTTTTAACAAAATCGTAAGAAAAATCGACTTAATATTGTAGTTGTGGCTGTTGAGTTGTATCAAGAAAAGGTTGCGAAAGCAGAGGCTGGCAGCCAAATTTTTTTCTTTAAATATTTTATTGGATAGAGGCCATCTTCAGGGCTCAATAAGTGTCAAGAAAGTATATATATTTTTTTGCATTAGGCAGCTATGTTTGTTAAAGTCCTGGGGCTGGTCATTTGGGCGCAATACCTGTAAATTTATGTTTCATATGTGCTGGCGAGTTGGCCCATCATACAATACTTATTAAGTGAGAATCTTTTTAATTTTTCTTCACCTATTAAAATTCCCGAGGAAAGATCTCAGTCATAGAGTCACCATATCTCATCAAAACTTAGTGCCACAATTTATTTTTTAATTGATTACTTTCATTTTGTGAATTACTCTTGTTGATTTGAGTATGTATAAGTTATATAAGTTTCGTCTATCTGTTGTTTTTGAGTTCTTCTTTTTTAAACCTCTCGGCATCTAAGGCTATTTAAATTTGATTTAATTAATTAACTCAGGATTAGGGCGGTGCAAAATTATCGATTAATAGATTATTTTCTTAAAAAATAATCGATTATTTAAAAAAATTTAATCTATTAATTGATTATTTCGTTTTGATTCAATGCGTTTAAAATGATGGGATGAGACTCGTAGACCAAAAAAAAAAAAAAACGTGTGGGGTCGTAGGACCCCCGGGCGGGCGAAGTTCCTCACGCCTTTTCTTCAACGGAATTTCCGTCTAGCCAGGGCCCGCTGGAACCTGTTGCTCGCCTTCGGCGAGCAATTTCCCGCCTTTGGTAGATAGAAAGAATTAGAAAGAGATGGTGGGCGTGTCCTCGACAAGACTCGGCTAATCTCGCCTTCCTCCGCCGTCGCTCGGGCGCTGGGAACGCATTTTTTGTTAGGAACTCGTTTTTGTTACTTTACATTTTCTCTCAATTCACCCTTCGTAAGCCGCGTTAAAGAACTTCGTTCCAAAAAAAAATGTCACGTGATTTTCACGAGAGGGAAAAATGGAAATTTTACTAGGGAAAAAAGGTATAATCTATTATTTTTTTTCATAATCGATAAATATTAGAGAGGGAGTATTTTTTTACCATAATCGAATCAGCCCTATTCAGGATGGGGAAAGATCCATCGCTACTTGGAACGTGAAGCGAAATCTCTTCCATCAACTCCAAAGTTCTTTCTTAATTCACTTTTTTTTTTTTTTACAAACACTCACACTTTTTTTCTCATTCACACACACATACACACAGTCTTTTCGGCAACTTAGGCCATTTAAGACTTTGACGATAACCGTTAATTATTAAAATATTGGGGGTCCAGGCATTTCTATTTAAGTCATTTGGTATCCAAATGCCTTAAATAAAATCATCGGACTGCCTGGGGTCCGAACCCGCGACTTTTGGTACACTAGATTAGCACGCTAACCTCTACACCAAACCCCGAGGGCCTTAATTCACTTCGTATTCCTTTAAAAAAATTTACTAAATTTACTTGATCAAATTTTTAATTTCATTATTACAAAATTACAAATTTTTTCCAAAAATATTCTCATTTTTAAAGAATTTGTATAAGAATGAAAAAAAGCAGCTAATTTGTCATTGTCACTTTTTACTGGTCCTCTTCGCCAAAGAGTAAACATAGTCAATAGTTTTTTCAACTGGCTACAAACACCTTCTTTTCTTATTTACTGTAGAAAATTTTACGTTTATCTCTAAAAATATTTTTTAACAAAAAAAAAAAAAAAAACAAGAGAGACCACAAACTCTCCCTTTCTCTTAAATATCAATAAATCTAAAAAAAAAAATTTCAATCAGCTAATCGGATTAAAGTTGACCTATTGTCTATCTAAAGCAAGTGTCGATAGGGATGCAATATGAGCCCTTAAAGGGCGCGGTGGTGCTTCAATTTAATCTTGTTAATTATACAGTGCAAACTAATTACATAGATGGCACAGTCAGACAAGCAAATGGCTTAAGGTTATATATAGGTTTATAGTATAAGAGAGAGCGAGAGAGCAAGCGTGAGAGGAGGGTGGGGGATTATTTGTTTCGACGGGCTGATCTGGCCAATGAGGCTGAAGCTAATGGAAGGATGGGATCACATATAAGGACTTGTCTTGACGGAAATTTTGATTAAAGTTAAACGATGCGACAGTGAGGACCTATCATGGGCATCATAGGTCATGTCATTCTCCCCATCTCAACATCATCCTCTTTGTTTACCATCTACTGGACACATTCATTCATTCATTTTTTTTTTTTTTTTGGATTTCAAATTTTTCTCATTAATCATGATTCATTAAAAGAATTTTTCATCTAGTAGTTCTTGTTCTTTTAAACTTTTTATTATTCTATTTAAACTAGGTTCTCTATATTTTTTGTTTACTTTCTGTTATTATAATCAAGCTTATGATAGAAAATTTAACAAAAAAGAATTAATCAATAAAGAAAAAAATCTGGTGTGACTGGTCGCAGCTTACCTTTCTCTGTCTTTGGTAAGAGAATGTTGTGTTCAGTACTTGTCATACCAGATTTTTTTTTCCGTAGTATCGCATCTTAAATGGAAAAGTGACACAACTCCCAAAAGTCTCTTTTTTTCAGGAAAGCAGTTTAAAGATTTCTATTTTCTTAATGGAATGTATTTAAATCGTGGTGATAATTATTGCACGCAATGCACATATTTTTTCTAAAAACTGTACTGCCTTGTGTTTAACTCGACATCAGTTAGACAAATGAAGCTTTTCCACAAAAATAAGAGCAAAAATGACACTAGCGAATTATCCAGGGGGTATACGTAGAAGTGAAAGAAATGACACTTTCCCACATAAATATTATACACATAAAAAGAACTCATTTTTTTATTCAAAATCTCAAAATTGATCTTTTTGAGTTATGTCATATCTCTATATAGAGTAACTCGCTACTGAATCGTCTTCTAAAGGTTTTTCCAGACGAGCACCTTAATAAAACAAAAATAATATTTCACAATCGAAATAAAAATCTTTCCATTTAAGGTGCGCGTCTAGAAAAGCCGTTAGAAGACGATTCCTACCGAGTTACTCTAGGCGGCAAGAGATGGCGTTAGTTTTTCCCATATGGATACAAAGGGATTTATTTCATTTCATTTTGAAAGATTCCAGCTAATTAATTAAGGGTAAAAAATTAATTATTTTTTAACACAATGATTACTAATTCAATTATCTACAAGATGTAGAGCTATTTTTAAAAAATATCTTTTATTTAATGCGATTAATCTAAAAAAAAATTTATTTTTGAAAATCAAAAAAAAAGGGCTTCTATAAGTTGTAGATATTTTAAATAGCCTAATTTAAATTTGAGGTCGATAGCTTCAAAATTGTGGCCGCTGGAATCTCCCAAAATTAGCACCCCGAGACGCGCACCTTAAGGTTTTAATTTTTTGAAGGTATCGATCTCAAATTTTTTTTTAAATTAAAGCTATTTAAAAATATCTACAACTTATAGAAGCCCTTTTTTTGATTTTCGAAAAAAAAATTTTTTTTAGATTAATCGCATTAAATAAAAGATATTTTAAATAAAGGAGTTTACTAAGTTGTAGATAATTAAATTATTAATCATTGTGTTAAAGAATAATATTTTTTTACCTTTAATTAGTTGGCTGGAAGCTCTAGAATGAAATGGAATAAGCCCCTTATATTCCTATGGGGAACACTAACGCCATCTCTTGCAACATAAAGTCACTCCAATTTTAACCGTTTTTCGAGACGCGCACCTTAAAGGAGGCTTCCCCGAGATATAAAATTGAAATATTTGTAGTAATATTAACCTTAAACAAAAAATACTCATGATTTTAAATAATTACTTTTATTTT